>APFE030393437.1:145287-171597 GCA_000404065.3 Pinus taeda
GATAGTGAAAGAAGAGCTCCAAAAGTTACTTAATGTAAACTTCATTTACCCTATTTCAAATAGTCGGTGGGTTTCCCCTTTGGTTATAGTACCCAAAAAGAATGGTAAATGGAGGGTTTGCATTGATTATAGAGAATTGAACAAAGCGACCTTGAAGGATCACTTTCCTTTACCCTTTATTGATCAAGTTTTAGATACTCTAGCAGGCAAAAAGTATTTCTCATTTTTGGATGGTTTTAGTGGTTACAATCAAATCCAGGTAGCACCTGAAGATCAAGACAAGACCACATTTACTTGTCCATGGGGAGGGAACTTTCGCCTACCGAGTACTTCCTTTTGGATTATGTAATGCACCCGCAACATTCCAAAGGGCAGTACCAGGAATCTTTTCTGATCTAATTCATGATTGTGTAGAGGTTTACATGGATGATTTTACAGTTTATGGTGATTCATTTGAAGAGGCATTAGAAGAAAATTTGGAAAAAGTACTGGTAAGATGTAAGGAAACAAATCTTTCTTTAAGTCATGAAAAGTGTTTTATGATGTTTACTGAAGGGATTGTTTTAGGACATCATATTTCAGGAGATGGAATTAAGGTTGATAGATCCAAAGTTGAGGTCATCTCTAAGTTACCTATTCCAAATTTCCAGAAGGATGTTAGAAATTTTCTTGGGTTTACTAGGTATTACAGAAGATTTATTGAAAACTTCACTAAGATAGCATCTCCTCTTTTCAAATTGCTTACTAAGGACTGTGAGTTCAAATGGGATCCTGAGTGTCAATCTGCTTTTGAAGCTTTAAAGACTAGAATATTTGAAGCACCCATCTTAAGGGGGCCAAATTGGAAACTCCCTTTCCACATTTCCACTGATGCTTCAGATACAGCTCTAGGAGCTGTTTTGGGACAAAAGGATTTGATCCCTTATGCCATTTATTACACAAGTAAAATTTTGACTCCCACTGAGTTAAATTATACTGTTACAGAAAAAGAGTTCTTAGCTGTGGTACATGCGATCAATAAGTTTAGACACTACATAACCGGCTATGAAACCTTTGTCCATACTGATCACTCTGCCATAAGATATTTAATGAATAAACCTGTCACTAATGGTAGAGTTACAAGATGGTTTTTACTTTTACAAGAATTCAACATTACTGTGTTAGATAGACCTGGAAAACAAAACACAGTAGCTGATTTCTTGTCAAGAATCCAAAACACTAATGAAGATTCTCCAGTAGAAGATAAATTTCCAAATGAATACTTGTTTGCAGTGACTACCAAGACTCCTTGGTATGCAGATATGGCTAATTATCTTGTTACAAGGAAGCTTCCTCTACATTTGTTTCCTAATGAAAAAAGGAAAATCATTCAAGAGAGTGCACATTATTCTTGGATTTCTAATGAATTGTTCAAAACAGGGCCAGATTGTATAATCAGAAGGTGTGTTCGGTGTAGGATTTTACAGGGTAAGTTCCTCAGACAGAACACGAAAAGGACACCGCTCACAAACAGATCACAGATCAATACACCAGTATTTTGACGTAGTTAAAACCCTCAGAGCGAGAAACAGTCCACGGCCTGCGCCAACGTGGCTACTACAGGCAATTTATTAATAAAAGAATGAAAATTTATATAAGCTTATCTCATGCACGGTTAACCTACAAATGACCCTCCATGCGCTTTAAATAGAATTCATGGACCAATCGGGTGTCAAGCCACGGATCAAGTGTCGGTAATACCGAGGAGAGAATGAACCGTCGGATCACTACATATCGTGACCGTCAGATTGTAAGCTACAAAATGTACAACGGTAAAGAAACACACTTTACCTAACTCTATACCTAACTCTATACTAGACCAAGTTGAACTTAACTATTTCCTATGTGTCGGAATATCCTAACAATACTTTACCAACAATGTATACGAATCCAAGACCGAGGATAGCCTTCAAACTGAATAAGTTTCTCTTAAATGCTAATGATGAGCACTTCTTTGCAAGCCTCTTCATGGTATAGTTGATCTTCTTCATGCCCTGTACGAACCATAGTTATGATACCATGTTGAACAATCTAGGGCAGTTTTAACATTAATGATTCTTCTTTATGAGATAACTACTTATGATTTCTTCTTATTAGAATTAACTTCTTTATGTTAGTGTGTTCTTCAATCATCAAACAACTTATCAAAACAAGAAAATCAACAAAATACAAGTGCACAAGATGTAGGTTCCAAGCCAGGGCGAAACCTCTCCTCTTGAGATGAAAACCCTTCAATCTCTTCTTATAGATATCTATTTGACAAATACCAAGACCATCGACAAAATTCCTTGACTCAAACTTACTTTCAAGACTTGTCACTATCTCATTCATTCACAGTCATCCTTCTTCGCATGTCTCTGAGATTCTTCTTCTTTCTTACTGCTGTAGCATTGTTGTAAGGATAGTCTAGGTCTCCTTTCATTACCTTGACACAGTCCTTAAGGAGAGTCTTTGTCTCCTTCCTCGCAATACAGTCCATAGTCCAGGGTTACTGATAATCTTCTTCACATGACAAGATAGCTCCTCTATCTCCGATTATTCTCTATCTCGGACCCAAGCTTAACATGGCTTCTTGCTGTATGAGTCCTGTCCTAGGACAATGGCTGGTTCTTCGCACGAACAATGAAACTAAGATAGCCTTGATTCGAGACCTTGATGGATATATATGAGACAAAGATAATCTTAGTACAAAACTGTGATGGATGTATTTCAGACTTATCTTACTTGCTGAGATTCATATGTAAATTACAGAGATACCTGACAACCTTCTTGTCATTATGAGGTGAGATCGCGTTCATACTTATAGTGACTTATGCGTGTCTAGTAGGTCAACGTGAGGTCCTTGAACTGAGCCGACATATCCTTATGAAGATAGATGTGTTCGTTGAGCTAACTGTAAGAGAGATAGTGGCAACGTCTTGGAGTAGGGGTTTGACATGCATAACATGACTTTGTAATTATATTACTAAATCCTAAAGACATCAAGAAGAAGTCTTTGACCTATGGTAAACACATCTTGCTGATGAAACCCATGATGCAAGGAATAATATAAATATTTGTTTCTTCTTTATAATTACAATTTTTGATGAAAACCAAACCTAGTTACACTTTTCGTCAACATATTTTTAGTTGGCAAAGTAAACTACATATAAACCTCTCCTTGGATAAGATTTTGGTAAAGATCATCTCGTGATATGATAAATATTCTTGAAATACTAAATATAGAGTATTTTATATTTAATTGCTCATAGTGCTTTACTAAATAAATCATAATGGAATCTCTTCAAAATATGAAAATAACGGAGTGTGATATGGCATATGCTTTTACTATTTTAATATTTTCCTTAGGATGTCCATTGTAGACTGAAATTTGTTCTAACGAGTTTTTAATTTACTTATTATATGAACACAGTAGAAGATGAAGTTATCTTGATGTAAACCTTCTTGGTGTTGGAGATTGTAACTAGGTTCGGTCTTCTTAAATGTCATTGTATTTTATGTAAAAACAAAAGAAGAAAATTATTATTTTGTAGCATGTTATTCATGCTTTATTTTGGTCAAAAGAAAAAGTCAAAGGGCATGATCCTCATGACCCTATGAAAAGAAAAAAACTTGAATTTTTGTAAGTATTGTTTATGTTGATTTTCTAGGGCATGTTCTAGAATTAAGTTTTGCTTCACCTGATAACTACTTCAATGATCAATTAAACATTAGTTTCACATAACATTAAATTCAATATCAGTTAGGCAACTATATAGCAGACAACTAATAAGCATGAAAGAGCAGTAAAGTAACCATGAAACAAAGAGACAAGAGACGTAGAAATTAGGCACACAGCCAAGGCAAAGCCCACAAGGGGAAAACCCAAAAAAGTTCTTCCTTATGAGAGAGAGAGAGAGTTTCTAGATTCATCTATACATCATAAATATCAATAGCAGAATAATCACAAAATCAGTAACCAAAATCATGATGAAGTGCCATCTCAAAGTTGAAGTCCCTAAAATTTTGGCCCTCCTTGGAATTTCAGCCTCTTCTTGAAACTTCAGCGGCCTCCTAAAATTTCGGCCCTCCTGTAATTTCGCTGGATCAGAGATGCATGAGACCAAGTTGTTGAAATATGTAACTAGGCTTGGTCTTCATAATGACATATGTAATCGTGATACCAAATTGTTGAAATATGTAACTAGGGTCGGTCTTCATAATGACATATGTAATTGTGATTTCATGTATTTAATGAAAAGGGAAATTATTCTTTGTGTTCTTGAGGCATGGGTTTCATGCTTAAGGAAAAATTATTTTTTAGGTCAAGCACCCATTGAGTGCTTCTAGGTTTGTCATAAAGTCAATTGAGTCATGTATTGAAAACCCATTTGGGCATGTTAAATATTGTAAAGAAAAATTTATTGAGTCAAAATAGAGTCAAAAGACCCTTTATGACCTCGTCATGGCACAAAGATCAAGTCGGCTTGTTAGAAAATCAGAAAGGCAGAAAGATTTTCTTTATATTGATAATTACTTGTGATACTCTTATGTTTTCTTATGTTCCTCTTTTAAATTTAGTTCATCAAGCAATTACCAAATAGCACAAAGATCACAGACACCAGATGTAGGCGGATAGCCAGGGCAAAACCCCTATCTAGGGAAAAACCCAATCAACAACTCTTCCTTAGTAACTTCACGAGATAATGCAAGACTTTTGACCTAGACACAAACTTCCTCCACACCAAGTCAGCGCTTTCTTCCCTCTGTAGATGATAGAAATAATTTCGACCTAGTAGAAACAACTTGTAGCAGCAACAAAACTTCGATATAACAGAACTTTGACCTAGTCGTAGCACAACAAAACCTTCAACCCAATAGTTATCCCAGTAACAACTTCGATCTAGCAGGTAACCCAACAACAACTTCGATCCAACAGTTAACCCAGCAACAACTTTGATCCAACAGTTTAGTTTTCGATCCTACAGCTGCACTTCGATTCTCCAGTAGTAGACCAGAAAATCCACACGTGTAAGAGAGAGATGACCCAAAAAATTCGATCTTGATCTTTCCAGCACTTCTTCTTCTCTTCTTGGAATTTCGCACTTTTTTTGCTCTTCTTCTTGGATATCGAACTTGAGCGAGAGAGTGTGCTCCAATTGAATTCAAACTGCTCTAATATATATGCTTCTGGGGAGGCCGAATTACTCTGTTTGAGGCCGACTTGATCTCCTTGAGGGTGACTTGGTGTGCAGGTCACGAATGACTTATTTGACTCAATAATAAATCTTTTTACACGGTTGAAAAGCCCAAGAAGGGTCTCTAAAAATGGACAATGGCTCTAATGGCTCAGAATAAATCCTAGATGTCCTCAATGGGGACTTTGACCTAAAACATGATAACCAAAGCATGAAACCCATGCTTTAGTAAGTCATATTAATAATAATAAACATTTCTTTTTCTTTCTTTTGATAAATACATTTCATTGTGACTCAAATGCAATTTATGAAGACCAAGCCTAGTTACATTCTTCAACACTCCCTCTTAAGTAGGGAGGTATTAATACTTACATACACAAGCACATGGAAGATCTCAAAACACATAAACCATGAAGAGTTTAGGCACTTACAGTGCCACAGACTAGATTCCTGACTAGGGCAATCTATCCGGGTGGGACTAAGATTGGCTAAAGCTTTCAACCAGTCTAGGTACCCTCAGGCTTACTTGCTAACCATCAACCCATGGATCTAGGTGCGTAATGCAAGGTTAGAGCTCTATGACCAATGCCACCCTCCCTACTACTTCGGGATCTAGACATCAACACATATGCTAGCCAGATGTCCTCCTAGGCATTTTACACTCAATGGCTCAACAAATCTCTCTAATCTCAAGCATGCTTTTTCAAAAGCTTTGAGAGATTTACTTGAACAGTCGCAACCCCAATCAGTAGCAACCTTCCAAATACTCATGAGTAAACACAAATCTTCAGGGTCTTCTGACTTCTTGATGCTGCTCATAATTCATCATAGTAGGACTTCAACGCTTTCCTAAACAAATCTTGACAAAGTTTTCCTCAATCATTCAACTTCCTTTCCTACATGTGCAACAACCAAAACCAACTTTCCTTCTTTCAACAAAACCTCAATATGCATTCTCCAATTCCTTATACAAGTTATCCATCATGACTATAATATGCCCTCAACTCGGGAGATATACTCTTTATCTAGGCTCCCTCTTAACTTAGGGAAATCAACTTCTTTTCTATGACATCAAAGAATCTTTCATGGCTTCTATCCTTCTTGATCATCATCATTTATCATGCTTTATCAACCAAATCAACTTTACTTACGAACACCTTCAACATCTTGAAGATTATGTACCTGCACAATTTAGATGGAAAGTACAACCAAATACATATAGAAGCATGAAATTAACTATATCAGAATCATACACTGATGGAAGCATTAGACTTTAGACAACAAATACCTAAACTTAGGTTCGCAAACAACAAGTGACACATACTTTAATACTTCAACTACTTTTGCTCGGGTTAGGTTATAGCCCCTATATCACATTAGTAACTCAATCAAGATATTAGTTTCATTATATCTAGGGCCTCAATATTTCTTCCAGAGATATGACATACCCTACTATAATATGCTAGACTTCTACAAGAATTTAATGCAAACCCTAGATTCCATACATGAGACACTAAGTCTTAGATGTCAACCAATCACAACACAATCAATATGACCAAGCCTTTTGTAAATCTTAGATCTTATCATATCATCACATCATATCCTAGAACATCAAACTTCTACTAGGGCTTAGTTACAAACCCTAGAAGTTATCAACAAATAGACAAATACATATCTAGAATAATCACGCACAAGCATATCATAGCATATATAAGACAAACCTAAGACACAAATATCAATACATTTAAAGTCAGACATATAACAATCTAGATCAGAATAGGTTTTCAATTAGACAGACAAACATACACCTAGGGATTCATTCCTAGGAGCTAACTCTCGATACATAAGGGTTTTACTTACAAACCTTAATTTACCAAAACTTCAAGGTATTAAAATACATTACCATCCAACCCTAAAGGACTAGGGTTTCCATGACATTACCATCAAAACCCTAAACATCAAAAGAATAGTATCTTCTAGATTTCTTTAGTAACCCTAAGTACACTAACATTGGCAACAACAACAATTAACCCAACAACAACTTCGATCCAATAGTTAACCCAACAACAACTTCGATCCAACAATTTAGATTTCGATCTTGTCGCTGCACTTCGATCCTCCAGTAGTAGACCATAAAATCCACACATCTGAGAGAGAGATGACCCAAAAACTTTGATCTTGATCTTTCCAGCACTTCTCCTTCTCTTCTTGGAATTTCACACTTTTTCTGCTCTTCTTCTTGGACATCGAACTCGAGTGAGAGAGTGCTCCAAATGAATTTGAATTGGTCCAATATATATGCTTTTGGTGAGGTTGAATTACCCTGTTTAAGGCTGACTTGATCTCCTTGAGGCCGATTTGGCGTGGAGGTGATGAATGACTTATTTGACTCAATAATAAATCTTTTTACATGATTGAAAAGCCCAAGAAGGGTCTCTTTAAATGGACAATGACTCTAATGACTCAAAATAAATCCTAGAAGTCCTCAATGGGGACTTTGACCTAAAACATGTTGACCCAAGCTTGAAACCCATGCTTTAATAAGTCATATTAATAACAATAAAAAATTATTTTTCTTTCTTTTGATAAATACATTTCATTGATATTCAAATATAATTTATGAAGACCGAACCTGAAGAGGAGAAGTCACATGTGATGTCCAACATCACTCCCTCGTAGCCAGAGAGGACATCCCTACTCTCCTTTATTCTTGAGAACAGAAACTTGCTCCTATACAAGGAGACGCCTTTGCTCCTTCAAAACAGAGGAGATCTAGACTTCCTTTCTCTTTAGGAAGTCACCATCACAAGCCTTATAGCTTGTCTTCATAAGAGTATCAACTACTAGTTCACCATAGCTGCTTGGCTCCCTCTTTTCTTCGCATCTCTTGCATCGATCTTGCTTCTTAACGAGGTATCATGGAGCCACCTTCTCCCTTTGATCTTGTGAAAGATTCTATGCCAATCTTCTTGCTCATCACTTTCTTCTTGAAAATGATCTTCCTTTGACCTCCAAGTTATCTTCTTGCACTGCTACCTTTTAATCCAGAGATGTCCATATCTTGACTTTAGAGTTTCCAGGTACTCGATATCGAGCCTTCCCTTAATATACTTCATCCGTTTTTATCCATATAGTTGAACTTACCTCAACTCATCATGGATTCCTGCATCATTTCACCAAGTAGCCAAAATAATATGCTAACCAGATAACCAATAATAATGAAAATCAAACTTACCTCATCATGGCGACCTTCTTGTTCCACCAACATCCTCATTGACCATCTCCAGTTGAAACTTCTTCATGCATCAGAGTGCCTAAGGATCGAACTTGATTACCAAGTTACAACTTTTCTTCTGAAGATTATATTGGACGTTAATCATTATTTTACATATTCTAGAGAAAGTCTTAAATCTTTTATACATCCTTAAGTAAGTCAAATACTAAGCATCATATATCCATATATCTAAGCAAATTTCTTTCCACAAGATTTTATACACCTGAATCTTATCCAAAGTTTTTATATCCAACATGCATTCTTATGCTTTCATCTGATCATCTAGCTATCCATATATCGTAGAAAGAGTCTATGTCTTGACCCAATGCATTCTTTCATTCCTTTACCAATATTGGTTCCACATTACATGGAATTTCTACTAACCTTGTCATGATGCTTTTCCCAAAAACCTTCCAAAGATCATGCTCTTTCCTGAATCATGATGATTCAACTAAGCGGGATGACAACCTCTAACACAACGTTAGAAAATCCCTGGATGATAAATATGCAAGATGGTCTATCTTATTCATTCATCTAGATGATCTCTACAAAGCAACTTAATCATGTAAATTCTAGACATGCCACTATCATATGCTTCTATTTATGATGCTATGCAAAACATACTATCCTAAGATAAAGATTAAACTTTGCAGAGAACCTGATAGTTAGTGAACCTTCTTTAGTAGTAAAGATCCTTCACTTCTTCCTTCTTTGCCTTCTTCTCAGGTTCTCCGTCTGCCTCGGCTACATGAGCTTCACTCCTTTCCTTTTTCTTGTTGTTCTGCTTATTTGGACAGTCCCTCTTAAAGTGTCCAAATTCATTGCATCCAAAACATTACACTTTGGACATGTCTTTCTTCTTGGGCTTACCAAACATTCCCTTCTTCAGCTTCTTGACTCGAGCTAGAAAGGCTTGAGATTGCTCATCAAATCCAATTCATCTTTGACCTTGATCCTTGATTCTTCCAATATGCATTGTGCCCACAACTCTTCAAAGGGAGTTGAATCCTTCTTAGAGTAGATGCTTGTTGCAAACCTGCTCCGTTTTGGTGGCAATGTATTTAGTGCACTGATGGTTACTTCAGAAACAATGATAGGTTCCCCAAGTCCCTGCAGGTTGTCTCTCAATTGAGAGACTTTCATTAGGAAGGATGTCACATCCTCATTCTTTGATTTCTTCATTCTATACAACTTGTTCCTCAAAGATATCTTTTGACCTGCTGTACTTACCGAATATAAATTCACTAGCTTATCATACATGGCCTTGGAAGTATTCAAGTTTGCAACAAATGGAACAAGAGAATCCTTAATTGATTCAACTATGATCCTTTGAGCTCTTACTTCCCCTTTCTTGTGCTTTTCTAGTTATTGTGTCTTATCTTTCTCAGGTTCAGTAATTTCTCTAGTGACATATCCCGTTACTTCTTGTTCTGTGAGTATCAAGTCAATTCGTTTCTTCCATGCTAGACAGTTTGAAGCCCCAATGAGCTTATTGCTCTCCTTGCAGACAGAACCCATATGACTTGAAGATTCAGATATAGTATAATAATATAATACTTACTTGATAACCAAGATTCTTCTTGATGATGTCCTTGAAAGATGTTCCCTAGTATTCCTCCACCAACAACTTCCAAGATTGATGCCTTGCAAATAGACTTCCTGAGATCAACACCCTTCTTGCGAGATTGATGTAGTCTTGATCTTCTTCAATGTAGAAACCCTAAATTAGAAGGGCCTTCTACCAATGAGTCTTTAACTAGAGTCTTTCAAGAGACAATTTTCCTTGTAGTCTTCTTTCAGGCTTTTGAGAGCTTCCTAGCAATTCTTTCTATTGTCCTTCTAGTTGCCTTCCTTGTTCACCTTAGCTCTAATACCATGTTAGAAGATGTAAAGCAACATTTATTATATCTTATTTTCCTTAACCTTGATAGTGCTTGTGAATCTTTAGTCATCTTCTTTATTTTCTTTATTTAGATCTATTCATCAATCAATATCAAGAAACAACAACAACAAAAGAGGACACATATATAGGCTCTTAGCCAAGGAAAAACCCCTCCAAGGGGAAAACCGATAAACTCTTCTCTTCTTAGATTCTGCTTCAAATGAGATACAAAGACCTAATCCCTAGACCAAGTCCTTCTCCCAGTACCAAGTCAACCCTTCCTCAAGTCCTTCCTTGAATCTATACAAAAACTGCTACGCACTACTACTTTGATCTACCAGCTACAATACTACTACTCGATTTGCAATTTCGACCTTGTAATTTCAGCTTTGCAGCTTCTGAGGAAACCCTAATTTAGCCTCCTCCTAAAATTTTCCAAGAGTAAGATAACTCTTCTTAAGGTTAGCAAGTTATAGACAAAATTTCCTTCCTCCCAGCTACAAGATGCAACACTTTTTTCTATTGCAACTCGGTTTTGCAAATTCGGCCTCTTCCTGCAACCCATAAACCCTAGAATTTCACATGTTGAGAGAGATAGAGACCAAGAAACAAGAAAATTTGTCCTTCTTCCTTCTCCTTGACCTTTGCTCTCCTTCTTGCAGCTACCCAAATATAGATCGAACTCTTTCTTGTAATTTGAACTTGTTTGTATGTCTCAAATGAAGTCGAACTGTTCCTTTATATAACCTTCTCAAGGGGTCGAATTCCCTCCTTTACGCTGACTTGATGAACCCAGGGTTGATTTGTACTCTTGGAGATTCCAAGATTTTCTAGACTAAAAAATAATTCTTTTTACAATCACAGATTGCTCGGAAGGGTCTTATAAACATGATGTTGACTTCATTGACTCATGACGATAAATTCTAAGACTTAACAAACCCTAGAAGTACGAAGAACATGCTTTTACCTAGAAGACCATCAATAATGAGCATGAACCCATGCTTTAATAATAATATCTTTCTTCTTTTCTTGTTTGTTATACATATTGAAATTACTACAACAATTATGAAGACCGAAACTAATTACATTTTTCAACATAAGGAAGCCTTGGACTTGATTCATTCTGATCTATGTGGTCCGATACACCTAAAATCGCCTAGTGGCTCATTGTACTATGTGACATTTCTTGATGGCTTCTCTCATAAGACATGGATATATCTCTTGAAGACAAAAGATGAGGTATTCGACAAGTTCCAAGAATTCAAAGTAGAAGTGGAGAACTTTACAGGTAAAATGATCAAGATACTGAGATCTGATAATGGAGGAGAATACACATCAAAGGAGCTTATTACATTTTGCAAGTAGGCTGGGATTAAGAGGGAGATGATTGTTCCCTATAATCCACAACAGAATGGTGCAGCAAAACGAAAGAATAGGTACATTGAAGAATCTGCCAAGGCTATGATGCACGATTTGGACTTGCCGTTGTTTTGATGGGGCGAAGCATCTCGATCAACTATGTACATTCAAAATTGAAGTCCTCAAAGAGTTTTGGAAGGTATGACTCCTAAAGAATCCTTCTATAAAAGAAGCCAAAGGTCGAGCATATGAGAATATTTGGTTGTCTTGTATATATTCATGTTCTTAAGGATAAGAGGAACAAGCTTGAGCCTTCAGGAAAGAAAGACATATTTGTTGGATATAGTGAATCTTCAAAAGCCTACAAAATATACATTCTAGAGTAGCGAAGAATTGAGCTCGGCTGAGATGCCACCTTTAATGAGAAAGTGGCATATTGGAAGTCTAAGGAAGTCTCCATAGATTCCTTGGATGAAGTAAAGCAGGAGACCTCAAGGGAGGAACATTCGAGTTCTACAAAATGTATTGGTAGGCCAGAAGGGCCTCAAGGTCCAACAGAACTAGTTATAGTTCTAGAGATCAAGAAAAGACCAACATGTCTTAGATCCACATTGGAAGAGGTAGGAGGACATGCAACCCCTGATGGCACATCCAGAGAAGTGAAGAAACCTATGAGGTTCTCCAACTATGCAACTCTCATGGAAAAACTCATTTATGAAGAACCTTCCACATATGAAGAAGCAATTGGTCAGCAGGTATGGAAGGAAGCAATGAATGATGAGTACCAATCGATCATGAAGAATGATGTCTGGGAAATCATGCCAAGGTGTGAAGGGAAGTCAGTGGTGACTTCCAAGTGGATCTACAAGATAAAGCTTGTAGTAGATGATAGCATTGACAAATACAAGGCACAGTTCATGGCTAGATGACTCTCCTAGAAAGAGGGAGAAGATGACGATGAGACTTTTTCCCTAGCTTCTAGGTACACCTCTATTAGATCCATCATTTCTCTTGCTGTTGCGTTGGCATGGAACTTGCACCAGATGGAAGTGAAAACTACCTTCCTCAATGGTGTGATTGAGGAAGAGGTGTACATAGAGGAACCTCAAGGATTTAAGGTATATGGAAGAGAGTCTCTTGTTGCAAGTTGAAGAAGGCCTTGTATGAACTCAAGCAAGCTCCAAGAGTTTGGTATGTTCATATCGACAACTATTTGACGAGACTGGGATTTAGCAAGAGTGAAGTTGATCCAAAACTTTAGTTCAAAGTTGTGAGGAATGCACATGTGATCTTGCTATTCTATGTTGATGAGTTGTTTCTGACAGGGGTCGAGCCTCTTATCATTCAGTGCAAGAATCAATTGGCATCTGAGTTTCACATGAAGGATCTTGGGTTGATGCACTATTACTTGGGATTAGAAGTATGAAAAAAACTTGGTGAAGTCTTCCTTGGTCAAGGAAGGTATGTGTTAGAGATCCTTCAAAAATACGGTATGATGGATTGCAAATCCATGGCAACATCCATTGTGACTTGTGACCAAGTTAAGAGGCTCCGACTCCAGATTGGTAGATCCATCTATGTGCCAGTGGTTGATTGGTATGTTGATGTATATTTTTAACACCAAGTTGAACATCTGCTCTGTTGTGAACACCTTGAGCCGGTTCGAGTTAGAACTGAGACGTGAGCATTAGCTTGCAGCAAAATACATCTGGAGATATTTGCGTGGTACAATGAACTATGGCTTGAGGTATGTTGTAGAGAAGGATGTACAACTTCAAGGATACACAGATGTTGATTGGGCAGGAAGTGCTAAAGACAGGAAGAGTACCTTCGGAGTATGCTTAAGTTTGGGATCTGCCATGATATCATGGATGAGTAAGAAGTAGAGGTTGATTGCAGTTAGCATTGCTGAAGAAAAGTACATTGCAACCAATGAGGCATGTACCGAAGTAGTATGGCTCCGAAAGTTGTTTGCAGGATTGTTCGGCCAAGAGTTGGAACCATCAGTGATACATTGCAATAATCAAAGTTGTGTGAAGCTTTCAGAGAATCTTGTGTTCCATGACAAGTCGAAGCATATTGAGATCAAGTACCTTTACATCCGTGACATGGTGCAGAGGAGAGCAATAAGGCTTGAGTACATATCCACCGATGAGAAGACAATTGATGTTCTAACAAAGTCATTGCGAAGGGACAAGTTCATATACTTCAGAGCCAAGTTGGGGCTCGTGAAAATCACCCCTCTCGTTGATAGGGAGTGTTGATTTGTTTGCAACACAGCTGAACGTTCTCCTGAAAGGGAGGATGGGTCCAAGAGACCCAGAGGGCTTAATAGGCAGTGTTGAGTGAGTGTCTCTTGGAGGACCCTGATTACACACCATAAATGGTGGAGTGAGGTCCTGGACCTTGATCACACAATAGGCATGGTGGAGTAAGGTCCTTCAACATCTGGACCTTGATGATACACTGGAAAGGTGGAGTGAGGTCCCGGACCTTGATCACACACCGTGTAGGGTGGAGTAAGGTCTGGTTCAACATCTAGACCCGATTGCTAACCAAGAAGAGGTTAAGTGAGGTCATGGCCCATAGTGCTCATCAGGAAGGGTGAGTGAGTGCTTGCTAGTTGAGGGTCTCAACATTTTGGCCTAAGTGGTGGCCATGGGATATGAGGACGGATCACTCTGGAGGAGTGAGTCTTGATATGTTGGTGACATTGCCATGGGTTTGGTACTGCCTCGGATATGGCTGCTAGCAGATGCTGATGATAGATGATGATGTTGGTAGTAATGGATAACCTTTTCTTTAGAGAAATTGTTTCAATTTGAGAACATCTATGATAGTGATTATGAATACCTCCCTAGCTAAGAGGGAGTGTAGAATTTGTAACTATGATTGGTCTTCATAATGTACATAATGCACTTTTGGTCACTTGATGTAATTGTATTTATCATTGTAAAGCATATTTATAAATGTTGGACTCAAAGAAAAATTTATTTTGAGTCAAAGTCCCATTGCGACTTTTAAAAGATGTAAATTTGAATTCTTAACAAGAAATTTTTGGCTTCAAAAGTGACAAGTTGACGTCCCTCCAAGTCAAGTCGGCCCTGGCCAAGAGACTCATCCATTCACCCTAAACGGACTATGATATAAAGACAGGTCGAGTTCTTCATTTAGGTAATTCACATCTCTCAATTAAGACAGTTTCTAGGCAAAGGTAGTGAAGGGCAAGAAGGACAAAGAAGAAAGAAAAAGGAGGATGAAATCTTCTCCCTCTCTCTCTCTCTCTCTAGCATCTCGCATGTTTGGTCTAGTCTCTCTCTGTGATTCACATCTTTCTAGGATAATTGTTGCAGGAGGGTCGAAATTTTTTTGGTCACTGGGCAGGTACTACAGGTCGAAAATCTGGGTTTTGGACAGTTGCTAGGAGACCAAAATTTTTGGAGTAGATAGGCAAAACGAAGTGCAAGATCAGTTTGTGTGACTTGACTTGGAGGAGAAGACCAAGTTTAACCATTGGTCTTGGTGTGTCTCTTATTGAACAAGAATAATTTCTCTATTGGAAAGGTTGCTGAGTTTTTCTCCATTGAGGGTTTTCCCGGGGTAAATCTTGTCTCTCTTTTGTGCATTGTGATCTCTACTGTTCTACAATCCTTTATTATTAAATTTTTTAAGTATAATTGTCGAATGATATATTGACATAAATTAAAAGATCTACATCAAAAGTAATTATCAAAATTTCATAAATATTGTGCTAACCCTAATTGCACTAGAAAATCAACACATCTAAACTAAGGAAAAAGTGGTTTGAGCCATGTGGATGGCCCGAGTCTTCTTTCTGAGCAAACATAGAGCTTTCTAATTAACTGCAGTGATCTGAACTTCTTTGAACGGTGACATGATTGTGTCAACTCTTGAATCAAAGACAATTCTACATAAATATGATCCCTCCATGTAAAGCCAAATCCCTATGGTAGATCAAAAGGTCCATAATTACAATGTCACTATTGATATTGTACAAGTCTCCACCTTACTCAACACGTCCGAGCTCTCTAAACACTATACAAATTATATCACAAGATATTTCTTCTCACAAAGTGAAAGCACCAGATCCGAATATCCATAGTCTGTAGCAAATATCACTTGTTTATATGGTGGTTAGTACCCATGGGACTATGACAATTATGCTAGTCCTTATGGATAATACAAAGGTCTATGATACCTTCTACTATGATTAAAGAAGACACTTCTGAAGCAACTCGAATAAAATTCCTGTGGCAAAGGGATAGCTTGTTTACGAAGGAAGTGTTATAAGAAATTCTTGAAGCAGTATGAAATATAGAAATGTGATAACTTATGGACGGAATTGAACAAAATGGGAAAGTTGACTCAAGCGACCATCATGAGAAGCCCGAGTCGGTTGTGAACATATTACTTTGAAGAAGCCCAAAGAAATCACTATGGCTCGTATTCAAGTTTGATCGCTGAAGGTTTGAGGCACCTTTGTTGAAGGAAGATGATATATATCAACTGAAGAAAAGTCAAATAAGCTTTGTTGCAAAAGGATCGGATCCCTGTAATAGAAAGATTGCAAAGATGGAAAAATGGTAGGTCATGTAGATTTTTTATTATTGATGCATATAGGGCTTCTAGACCCTAGCAAAGATGTGGCTAATAAAAACCCTAGAGACGAAGCTCTAAGATCAATCATTTTCAGTGAAAGAAGAAGCTCCAACTCCTGGCAATGACAAACATGAACGCTGATGAGAACACAAGGATGATGATGAATGCAAGAAATCCAGGTTCAAGAGGGAGTTGATTTCTCTGAAAAGATAAGTATTCTATGCCCTTCCTCCTTTTGAATAAGATTTTTGTTATCTTTTTGGTTAGTCTCTGTACTTTGCTTATTTATTCTTCCACAACCTTCTAGTAAGGATCACTGGTTAATGACTAGGGCCGCCTAGGTCCTTGTCAACAAATGTAGGAAATGGAGGAACACAACAAAGTAAGAAGACTTTCCAAAACTATAAGAGACTGAATGCAGAAAGAGTAGGCATCCTGAAGCATCCCTTGACTAAGTCAAGCAGTTGCCAACATGAAATTTGACATAAAGAATATTGGCTTGATACACTAGTACTTGGTGTTGTAAAATATAACTAGGTTCGGTCTTCATAATGACATGTAATTATTGTCTTTGTAAATAATGAAAATAAGAGAATAAAATTATTTTTATTATGCCTTAGGATTTGTCAAAGAGTCAATGTCATGTATAAAAAGATATAAAATGTAACCTAGCAAATAGCCCTCCAACGACAAGCATATAATCCTCTTCTTATGTCAGCCTGCAAGATGAAATAATGGCTCATGGCGGCTCACTCAAAAAAACACACCTATTCGAAGTATCATGTCGGCTTATTAATATGCACCAACAACTATAAAAAGGTGTGAAAGGATCCTCACATTGCACAGGTTAAAAGTTCGAAAGATCTTTGAGATTTTTGGATTACAAGTACAGACAAAAGTTCATATGGGAATGCAGTAAGTGTTTTCGATGAAAGAACTCAGAAAAGGGTACCAAATTGCAGTATATAAATTTGGGTCTGTCTCCCAGTCAAGGATGATACTATGTCTCAGTACAACAAGAAGAACTTCGTAGAGATTATAATGATTAAAGTTCGGTATAATCACAAGAAGGGTCTCTATTAGTTTCAGACTAATTGCAAAGGTAATATTGTGGATTGGAGCAGAGAAGGTTTCGGTGATACTACGGTGATGTCTCCTCACTGTCTGTGTTACATCTGAGCAAAGACTTATAACAAAAGAAGAGATCGGTACCACTCTGGAGGAAGGTCACAAGTGCGTGACTAGATCTCAGGGTCTTGCATGAAGAAGGTCTCCGTGTGACTATCTTTACAGTGATCTCATATGATGCAGGAAAAAGAACCAAAAGAAGGTAAACAAGAAGGTGGAAGAGGACTTGTGGCTTAGTCTTGAAGTGGCTAATAGTTCAAGAGTCTTGGTCTTGGTATTCGTCAATTGGAATCTCTATAAGAAGAATTTGCGCTGGTTTTCCTCTCAAAGAGTGAGAGGTTTTGGCCCTGGCTTATAGCCTACGTGTTGCGTCTCTTGTCTATTTATTTTCATGCATTGGTTACTGTTTGATGAAGAAAAGCACTAATAATCTAACATGAAGAAGATCCTAATCTAAACAAGTAAAAAGCATTCAGAAGCAGCCACTAATGGAAGAGAAATCACCTAATGCTAATGCCCTAGCTTTCTCAACACTTGTAAAACTAAGGATTGGTAGAAAACTAATGGAATATTTCTTCATCAAAAGAAACAGGTGATCAAAATCCTCCAGAAGTTTGAAGAAGCTGAGAAGTTCTGATCTTGTTGATCCGTCATTGTACTAGTAGCTGATTTGTTCCTTGATGCATTTGATTCAAGGTTGTATTGATTATGCTGACAATGCTAATGATGAGAAACAATACTACTGGTGGTTGTTTCTGCTTGGGATCTAGTATGATTTCTTGAAAGAGCATAAAGCAGGATTCTGTTGCACTACAAAGACAAAAGATTTGGCACTTTGTGCATTTAGTTGTGAAGTAGTTTTGGCTTTGCAAAATGTTTGATGCACTGTTTGATGATGTGCTGGATTCGACCATGATAATTTATAATGATCAAAATTGTTTGAAGATTACCAAAGAAATCAGTTTTTATGGAAGGTCAAAGAACTTTATGATTCGTGAGCATGGTGTTGATAGGAGCCAAGAAGCTACAACAAATCTCCATGGAAGAACATGTAGTTGATGTGAGGGAAGTATGAGTACTTTTCACACAAGCTTGAGCTTGTAGTTATCTCCTCCTTGTTTGAGAGAGAGTGAGGATGGATATTCCTCTCTGTTTGAGAGGGATTGAGGCTGGACACATGGTTCTCCTTGTGTCATGTATTGTGAACACAACTAACAAGCGTAAGTCAAGTACATGGACATGGATAAGGAGAATGGTGGATTGGATAAGCACCTTGCACAAAGATTCTTAAGTCATGTATTGTGAAGGATTAGGATTAAGCAGTGTTTTTAAACCCAGCCGGTTCGGAACCGACTCGGCCAAGTTGGTCTGAGTTGGTCAAAAAAATTTCAACCCGGCCTCTGAACCGATTCGACCGGCCAGGTTAATACCGAGCCAGCCAAGTCATTACATGACTCGGCTGGCTCGGTATTAACTCGGCTAGCTCGGCCGAGTCCGTATCAACCCAGCTGGGTCACAGAGAGTGGCCAGCGAACCCTAAAAAACAGATTTTTTTTTGTTGTAATTTTTCTGTGTGGGGGACTCCAAATGGTTTTATTAATTGGTTTGTTGCTCTTTGGGGTTCGTTCCCCTCCCAAACCTTATTTAACCCACTCAACCCCCCTTATTATCTCACAACCATCTCATGCATTTGAGTGAGAATTTCAGTGAGAGTTTGTGAGGAGTTGTTGAGTTTATTTTTGGAGCAGCAGTGAGGAGTCTTGGACAAGCATTGTAGTTGGAGTGAGGAGCTTCTTGGGCAGCTATTTGGAGCAGCATTGAGGAGTTGGTTTCTTGGAGCAAGCTTGAGGAGGCAGTTTGTGCCTGGAGGTATTTTTTTTCACTTGTACAAATATGTTTTTGCTTATTAAATTTTAGGTGCATATCTAGAAATCCTAAAGAGTGTTTTTGTGAAAGAAATGAACATTGAATCAATGTTTTTTTTTTTTTTTTTTTTTTTTTTTTTTTTTTTTTTTTTTATTTTAGATTGTTTGCTTTCATTTCCAAGTCAAAAAATGGCACCTAGAGTGAAAGACGCTGCTTGGGCATATGTGAAAATGGTGGATAGTCAAATGCATGCAAATTTTGCCATAGGAAAATTAAGGAAGGTCTTGGGGGCATAATAGGCTGAACAACACTTGCGGGGATTAGAGGCCAAATTACTCCATGTACCTCACCAGAAATTGGGGAGATTAGGAAGGAATTGTTAGCCAGCTTTGAGAAGTTTAAAGAAGATAAGGCTAGGCAAAAAGAGTAAGAGGCTGAAGTTGGGAGGAAGAGGGAGATACAAAAAATGATGGCTACCAACCCCCATTATGATTTTGAGGGTTCTTCCTCTATCCCTCGTACTGATGCATCCAACCCCTTCCGATATGTTCCTCCCTCTTTTGATTCTATTCAAGAAAAGGGAAAGGGTAGAATGAAAAAGGGTGATATGAATATCAAAAGTTATTCCACTCCCTCCTCTCCATCAGATGCACATGGTCCTCAAGCTAGTAGAAGTCAAATGCATCCCACTTTAGATGACCATTGGAAGAAAGAATTGATGGAGACTACTTGTGATTACATAGCTAGATGGTGGTATGATCCTGATATCCCCTTCAATGCTTCCCGTTCACCATATTATGAGCCTATGTTTGATGCCATACATGCTACTGGAAAAGGCTTCAAATGCCCTACTATGCATGAGCTAAGGGGGTATTGTTTGCAAAAAGAAATTTCATCCATTAATGAGTATTTGAAAGATTTCAAGGACTCATGGGCAAGAACAGGATGTACCATCATGTTAGATGGATGGACTGATCAAAGAAACCGTACCATCATAAACTTTCTTATCTTCTGCCCACGGGGAACCATGTTTTTAAAATCAGTTGATGCATATCATAAGGTAAAAGATGGGCAACTGTTGTTTCAGCTATTGGATGAGGTTGTTGAGGAGGTGAGGGTGGCTAATGTTGTTCAAGTCATCACAGATAATGCCTCTAACTATGTTCATGTTGGTAAATTGTTAGAGGAAAAACACAAGACCATCTTTTGGACCCCATGTGCTGCACATTGCATAGACCTCATGCCTGAGGATATTGGAAAATTAGAATGGGTCAAAAGCATTGTAGATCATGCCAAAATCATAACAAAATTTATCTACAATCATTCATGGATTTTGAGCCTCATGAGGAAACACACTGGGGGCAGGGATATTATTAGGCCTGCCATCACTAGATTTGCTACTCTTTTTTGACATTGCAATCTATGCTTTCCCAAAACAGAAACTTGCAAAAGTTATTTTCCAGTGATGAATGGAATCAAAGCCAATGGTCTCACAAACTGGAAGGCAAAGAATTGAAAAAGAAAGTTAATGAAGAAAGTTTTTGGAGAAAGGCAATAGAGTTTGTGAAGCTTGCTGAGCCACTAGTTAAGGTGTTGTGGTTGGTGGATGGGGAACGATTGGCTATGGGCTTCATTTATGAGGCTATGGATCAAGCAAAGGAGCAAATAAAGAGGGTATACAAGGATAAAGTGGCTAAGTATGGGCCCATTTGGGCAATCATTGGTGAAAGATGGAACAATCAACTCCATCACCCTATACATGTAGCTGGGTATTTTTTGAACCCATGATATCATTATAAATCTAAGGAGTTAGGAGCTTTGAGGGGGGAGGTTAGAGATGGACTGATTGACTGTGTTGATCACATGATCACATTGGAGTTTGATCAACTGGAGATACACCGACAGGTCACGACCTTCAGCAATGCCTCGGTTACCTTTGGGAAGAACCTTGCAAAGATTGCAAAAGAAGTAAATGAGCCAGGTAAACAAAAATTTCAATTTTCAAATTCTTAATAGTTTTTTTAATTTTTGTTAAATCGTGTATAATTTGAAAGTTGGATATAATTTGTAATTTTGTTGAGCTAACTCATTACACTGCTATGTTTTTTGCAGCACAATGGTGGGAGGCTTTTGGTGGCCATTGTCTTGAATTGCAGAAGTTTGCAATTCGTATTTTGAGTCAAACTTGGAGTGCTACTAGGTGTGAGAGCAATTGGTCTGTCTTTGGAAGGATTCACACAAAGAAGAGAAACCGTTTGGATCAAAAACGGTTAAATGATCTAGTCTATGTCCAATACAACCTCCGAATCAGATGCAACCAATTGCTGAACAAAATACCTAATTTAGATTCCATTGTGTTGGAAGACATTGATCCAACATCAGATTGGGTAGTGGAGAGTCATCCAGTAGATTTTGATTCTGATGAGGATCTTGATTTGGATTTACATAGGGAGGAATCACTCGAACATGATGTTCAGTTGAACGCAGATCCTGATCCACTTGTACTACCAACCTCAGCCTCACAGCCAGCATGGCAGCAAGGACTCCAGTTGCAGGCACTTCCTCTGCTCAGCCATGACAAAAGCGCAACCGCATATCTTCTCTATCTCAGCTTGCATCTGCTGCACAACCTACTAGTGCTACCACTTCTACAATTACAGTTGGAGATGATGATGAGGAGGAGCCATGGGGCCCCTTGTCTAAATCTGATGATGATCCAAAGATTGATCCACATGATCTTGGCTCCTCTGGCAGTAGCTACTAGCTAGTGGCACAGTAGTACTGGTCACAATTTACTTTTGTTGTAGAGGCCATTTCTAGCCTCCTTGGTTATGTGCTTTTGTTTTGAATCTTTGATCATGTATGTATTGGATAGTGCACTGGGTACCATTTTGATATAATGGATATATTCATGAGCCTACTTTGATCATATGTTGTCTTCCATCTATATTTTAATGTTGTGTGTTTGGAAACATGAATGAAAATCTTTAAAATTATGTTTTTTTATAGAAAAAATAAATACTTAATGTATTTTTTACAATGACCGAGTCATTGAAATCATGGCGGCCGAGTCGATACCAAGTCGGAGTCGGAGTCAGAGTCGACCCTTGGCCGAGTCGGTGTCGGAGTCGGAGTTTTAAAACATTGGGATTAACACCCTAAGTCAAGTACATGGACTTGGATAAATAATGGTTCGGTGGACTAACATTTCTTTGGGATTAGGAAATGGTCTTGTGAGAACATACTCCGGTGATCCTAGGTGAAGTGTCTACCTCAGAGAGGTAGTGTAGTTTCCTATGGAATGCCTCCCAGCATTGTGCTCTAATCTAGTGGAGAGATAGAGCTTACTTGTCAAGGCCTTGGTAATGTTACAATATTGGTTATGATGTTGATGCTTATCAATCCCGATACATTTCTTATAGAAGTCTGCAACTTGAGAATATCCCGATGAGTCATGAATACCTCCCTAGTTAAAAGGGAGGGTGGAGGTTGTAACTAGGTTCGGTCTTCATAAATGTCATTGTATTTTATGTAAAAACAAAAGAAGAAAATTATTATGTTGTAAGCATGTTATTCATGCTTTATTTTGGTCAAAATAAAAGTCAAAGGGAATGTTCTTTGTGACCCTATGAAAAGAAGAAAAATTGAGTTTTTCTAAGTAGTATTTATCCCTCCAAGCTACCTAGTCGGCTCTCCACAGGTACATGTCGGCCTACCTAGGAACACACCTATTCACATATTGAAAAGGCTAATATATCAACCATTCATCCTCTTCCCAAATGGAAATTCAGATCATACATTCTTTTCTCTGAAGTTAATACAAAGGATTAAGTCGCCATTTCTATGGAGCAATATGAAAGTTAAAAGGACATTCTCCTATGATTTCAAGAGTGTTTTTTATCCAACCAATGTTATTAGGACAAGAGAAACCAGTAAAATTGGTCATTTCAACCAACTTTAGGTCCATTTTGGTTTGGTTTGAGCATTCAAACCATTTTTGGTTGGTTATGAATTGAATTGATTGATTCAATATGCAATAGGCCTTAAAGCACCAAATTGGTTAGTTCTGTACAATGCTATACAATGTAGCCAAGGACCACCAAAACTTAATTCTTTTTAAAAAGGCAATAAAATAAGTTATTTGCAAGCACAATACCTAATCCTATGGCCCTACTAATACTATTTAAAGGGACCTCCACCCTTTCGATTCACTCACCCTAGTAGTTAGTGGTAACATGATATTCTCCTTTATCTTTCTTTTTCGTCCTTTTCCTTAAATTTTAACATTACTGTTGATATGCCATTATTTATTGTAGCATGATTTTTTTTAGACTCTAGAGACCATTTAGAGCCTCTTTGTTGATGTATTTTTGATTTAGAGATGGATTGTGCTTAATGCTATTTTGGTTATATGCACCCATAGTCACCTAATTCAGGTTCAAATTTGACAATAAAGAAATTCGTAAAAAAGATCTACCCAAAAACCTTTAATAATGTTTGGCATTAAGTTCGAACCTAAGTCACCTGACACGGGGACACACAAATTCGAGTGTCTGACACGGGGCACGTAGACCCCCGGAACAAGGCACGCAGGACACATCATATTCAAACTTAATGCCAAACATTATTAAAGGTTTTTGGGTAGATTTTTTTTATGAATATATGTTGCATGGGGACCAATCCCCACCAAAATTAATGGCGTTTCCTCCATCGCAACAATCTGGGTACTTTGGAATTCGTCGGAAACTTCCCCAATTGGTTGGGGACTCCATCGGGGGCTTGGGGACTTCCAGGTTGTCCCCAGGTTGTCCCTCAAAAAATCGGGGACTTTTTGGGGGAAGTTAGGACGTTTCCCGATATCATGCACATTAAATTGTAAAAAAAATTAAATTAAAAAAGAAAAAATTTAAAACCTAAGTTCTAAACATAAAAGTCAAAAATTTTAAAAACAACTTTTGAAACCTAAACTCTATCACAACCTAAACCTATCTACTAAACTAAACCTATCACATACACACTGATCTATTGCATACTACACACTAAACTACACGACGACGACGAAGGTAAACACTATTACAAAGATCCTAATCTAAACAAGTAAAAAGCATTCACAAGCAGTCACTAATGGAAGAGAAATCACCTAATGCTAATGCCCTAGCTTTCTCAACACTTGTAAAACTGAGGATTGGTAGAAAACTAATGTAATATTTCTTGATCAAAAGAAACAGGTGATCAAAATCCTCCAGAAGTTTGAAGAAGCTGAGAAGTTCTGATCTCGTTGATCCGTCATTGTACTAGTAGCTGATTTGTTCCTTGATGCATTTGATTCAAGGTTGTATTGATTACGCTGACAATGCTGATGATGAGAAACAATACTACTGGTGGTTGTTTCTGCTTGGGATCTATTATGATTTCTTGAAAGAGCAATCTTCAACAATGATAGATGGGTGTACTCCTTGTACATTGTGAGGGCATTTGTATGATTTCGTGCAGAGTTGTGGATATGTCTTGCATCCTCAATAACACTTTCAATCCAAGGGACATCAGAAGAAATAATTTTAAGTGCTAAATTCAAGGAATGGACAATGCAAGGTGTCCAAAATACTGAAGGATATTTAGCTTCCACAATCATGCTAGCAACCTTGCAAACAGGTGCATTGTCTGTAATGATTTGTACACAAGAATCAACACCTACATCTTCATTAAATTTAATGAACAACTCACCAATATATTGTGCATCCTTGTATTGTCCAAGTGCATCTACTAATTTCAAGAAAACCGGCCCATTCAAGGAAGACACCATGAAGTTGATGAGTGGGTGGCATGTTGGATCTGTCCATCTATCAAAAACAATACTAACCCCAGATGTTGGCCATGTTGATTTAATTGGCTCAAGAATTTTATCCACCTCTTTCTCTACCTTGGTCAACAATGTGGTTTTAAGCTTCTCTCGCCCAGGCGGTACATACCTTGATGGAGCCCCTTGAGTTAGAGCATGGGACATCTCAAGAAATAAAGGTGGATGTGCAACATTAAAGAATATGAAGTTCAGATAGAAAAATAATGCAATGGTGATGTCAAGCTCTTCCCATCTCTCTTTTTGAAAAATTTTGTCCATTGGACCAAGTGCCACTGCTTTTCTTTTTGCTACTTGACCCACATCCCCACCAAAATTCTCAAATGGAAATTTGCTGCCACTTTTCCTCAAGAATGGAAGGGGATCATCATTCTTGTTTTTTTATATGATGTAACCACCCTTTCCACACCAACATTGGCCTCTTTTTCTATTTCTTTCCTCTTAGCTAAAGACGCATTTTCACATGCTCTAATTCCACAACCTAGTAAGCCCAAAATATGAGCTTTCACATGGCAATAAGTGCTCTTGAAATGAATGTTGCAATAGTTGCATTTCCAAGCAACATTGCCTCCTCCCTTCAACTTGTTGTCTGGCCCTTGATCTCTTGTGACATACTTCCACAATGGATATTTGCTTTCTTGAGCATGCTGTCTTTCAAAATTTACTCTGACCTCAACATTTGAAGCTGCTGTTGTAGCCCTACTTCCAACAGAGGGAACATCCGACTCAACAATTGCAGACCTTGATGAAATTGGAACAGGAGGGGCATCACCAATGGGGACATTCTTCCCCTTCCTTTCTAAAACAGTGCGAAACACGCATATGGATTTCCAAATGAATTCATTAATTGATTGAGCAACAATACTCAATAATAATACAGAGATATTTACAAAGATAGAAACATCCAGTTTCTATGTAAAGAATCAGTTTCATCTAAGAAACTGCTAAAAGAATAAAAATAGAAAAAGCTACAAGAATGAGCATTAAACTAAAATAGTATTATTCTAATACCCTCCCTTAATGCTCAATCTATTTACAACACCAATAGACCCCCTGAATTTTACAAACTTATCAGGACCAAGAGGCTTGGTGAAGATGTCTGCAGGCT
>APFE030393437.1:171874-214771 GCA_000404065.3 Pinus taeda
CAGGATGCCTTAACTGCTCCTCGATCCTCTGCTTCTGTTGAGGAGAGAGCCACGGCTTGCTGCTTCTTACTAGTCCAGGTGACAGCACCAGATCCTAGACTAAACACATACCCAGCTGTAGATTTACGATCATCAACCGAACCGGCCCAGTCAGAATCTATGTAACCACTGAGTATAGGATCGGAACTGCGAGTGTATAGGAGTCCATAATCAGAAGTGCCACGCACATATCGTAGTACACGCTTGGCTGCTATCCAATGATCAGCTTTAGGAGCAGACATGAAGCGGGAAATGTAGCTCACTGCAAAACTGATGTCGGGTCTGGTGGCAGTAAGGTAGATGAGACTGCCTACTAATTGCCTGAATAAAGTTTCATCCACAGGAAGAGATGATGACTGAGCTGAGAGTTTGAGCCCTGGTTCCATAGGAGTCGTGGCTGGTTTGCAATCCTGCATTTTGAACCTGTACACAAGATTTTTGGCGTACTTGGACTGAGAGAGAAAGATGTGATTCTCAGTCAACTATCGGTCCGCTGTTCGAATCACGCCAGAGAATTTTCGGTCCGCTGTTCGAACCACGCCAGAGAATTTTCGAGTAATCGTTCACTTGCAAACGTGTCTGCAGTCGTGAGTCCGTGGCGAGGGGAAAAACAAAAATAACTCTGCAGTTGTGAACCCTTGGCGGAGGAAGATTTGATTCGATCGCGGCAGCGAGTCTGGACAGGCCTCGTAAATGCACGTCTCCTTCGCCTTATATAAACACAGTTCCAAATACGCTTTGATGACTGAGAGGAGTACTACGAGAACGAGAGCTCCACTGTAAAAAAAAAAATTGAAGACCGAGAGAAACAGTGCCACGATCTCAGCGATCTTGAATTGCGCGTCCACAACTTAATCCGCAGCTTTAAAACAAAAAAATTTCGATGGCAAACTGAATCGATTCTAACATCGATACCAGCGAAACGAAAGTGGCGCTACACAGATTGCAGCCCAAAAAAAATTAAACCAGCTGAAGAATTCTTTCGAACGATCCCCTTCTGTATCGAGATAGACGACTGTAAGCTTTTATCACAGTGAGCAAAGCCGAAGCTAAGACTCAGTGAAGGCTATCTGGCTTACAGAGGGCTCGACCTTAGAAAGGAATGACAGAAAGAATTCAAGAGATTAAAATGTAGAGAGAATAACAAAAATAACTCTGTAGTCGTGAACCCTTGGCGGAGGAAGATCTGATTCGATCGCGGCAGCGAGTCTGGATAGGCCTCGTAAATGCACGTCTCCTTCGCCTTATATAAACACAGTTCCAAATACGCTTTGATGACTGAGAGAAGGAGTACTACGAGAACGAGAGCTCCACTGTAAAAAAAAATTTGAAGACCGAGAGAAACAGTGCCACGATCTCAGCGATCTTGAATTGCGCGTCCACAACTTAATCCGCAACTTTAAAACAGAAAAATTTCGATGGCAAACTGAATCGATTCTAACATCGATACCAGCAAAACGAAAGTGGCACTACACAGATTGCAGCCCAAAAAAAATTAAAGCAGCTGAAGAATTCTTTCGAATGATCCCCTTTTGTATCGAGATAGACGACTGTAAGCTTTTATCGCAGTGAGCAGAGCCGAAGCTAAGACTCAGTGAAAGCTATCTGGCTTACAGAGGGCTCGACCTTAGAAAGGAATGACAGAAAGAATTCAAGAGATTAAAATGCAGAGAGAATAAACTTCTCAATAAATCTCTTTTTCTGGCTCTGATACCATAAAACAGTGCGAAACACGCATATGGATTTCCAAATGAATTCATTAATTGATTGAGCAACAATACTCAATAATAATACAGAGATATTTACAAAGATAGAAACATCCAATTTCTATGTAAAGAATCAGTTTCATCTAAGAAACTGCTAAAAGAATAAAAATAGCAACAGCTACAAGAATGAGCATTAAACTAAAATAGTATTATTCTAATACTTTCCCCCCCTTCCCTGCTGCTGCCCTTGATTGAGCCATGAACGCTGTAAAAAAGTAAAGAAAAATTACACAAACTTGTAAAAATATTGGACTTGCAAACAACTATAATGAAAATGAAAAAAAAATAGAAGCAATATGCACTTACTTGTTGCTTGAATCACCTCCAAAATGCTCGCAAACCCTTTGCTAGTCGCTTCCACACATCCACAACAAGAGAGACCCTCGAGAATGAGTGAAAAATGGGCCCAAATCGTGCTTTAAAGGCCGTGCAACACAATTTTCAGAGGGACACGTGTACCGAAATCGGGACTCGCTGGCCCATCGAATCGGATTTGTGTACCAATAGAATCCCACGTGCTAGGGCATGCTAGAGTCGCGAATGGGACAAGCGTCCTAGAGAATCGTGTCCAATTCGTGGGATTCAAGACACAAGGTGGGAGCAGGATGAATCTGGTTTCTTAGGTTCAAATATATATATATATATAATATATATATTATTATATAATTTATTAATTATAAAATAATAGAATTAATAAAAATTTATTTATGTTATTAATATTATATAAAATAAATATACATTTTTTAAATATATATTAGTTTAAATTAATCAATAGTGTATATGATTTATAACTTAAGCCACTATTATAAATAATTGATTCACAATAAATATACTGAGACGAATCTCCATCGTTGTCCATCTTCAAATTACCGTTCATGCCTTCAAATCTGGTGCTACAATAAATTGAGAAGCTTCTCCATAACAATGGGCTTACTAGGGAATCATACATGCTGTGTACCTACCACTAGCAGAGTGATTTTCCCAGACATTGCTGCACAATCTGTCCAGAACTGGAACTTGGAGAAAGTAATAGCAGAGACAGTGTATTGTGGCAATTTTTTGTCATAAATAGTACATTCCTTGTGTTAAAAATTTGAACCAGTACATATAAGTAACATTCTTGTGCTTTGAGTTGCCTGTCATCTTTGCTTGTTTTGAGCTGATAGACTTTATAGGCTGAATAATACTCTGGTTCATTTATATCTAGTCTAGCTGTTTACATTGGGTTCTGTTCCCTTTGGGGTTGGCCCTTTGCTTTGTCACTTCTTTCAGAATGATCAAATCATGGTGACAGGTTGGACTTTTCTGTTAGACGCATTTTCACTTGTAGGAATGTCTTTTGTTGTGTTTTATCTGTAAATTTCGTCCACTGTGCTCAGCACTCCATTTATGTTTATATGACTTGAATTCAAACATTTATTTATAGTTTACAGATATTAAACTAGTCACTAGTAAATATTAAATGTTGGGGCGGGACTTACATTCTTGAGCTTGTCTCTTGTAGATTCTACCTGAGAAGTACAGCTACTTCCGAAGAGTTGGGCGAGAAAGTAATCATGTTGTTGATTGTGTGATTTGCATGGCTGCTGTTGATACTGCAGAACGGTCAAGTGAGTGCATGGTAAGTTTCTGGCTTTTGCTATGGGTTGCAGTTTGTCTATATACTGATGGTCCTGGGGTTATCTTGGGCTGCAGAGTTCTTTTTTCTTCTAATGGAAGACTCTCTTTTGGTTGAACGGATACAGGTGACTCCATGTGACCATTTTTTCCATGCTGGTTGCTTGCAAAGATGGATGGATATAAAGATGGAATGCCCTACTTGTCGTCGCCCATTACCACCAGTCTAAAGTTCCTTTCCATGCAATGGTATATTGCTGTGTAACTTACTAACTACACAGCAACCAAGTTTGTTTGATTGGTGAGTCTATGTTTCCTTTGTTCTCATTACTTATAATCTTGCACGATGAACCTGAAAATAAACCTGTCCTTGTCCATGAGCATCACATTGCATTTGATTTGTTGTTCCTGGTATGCAGGGATGTAAGAAGGAACGTTCTTGTATGCTTTTTGATGTCTTCATTATTTTCCAGGTTGCCCACTTCTCAAAAGGAGCGGTGAGATTTTACTGTAACCTTTTCTTAATCCTTTGTAAGTACACGCATCATTATTGTAAACATGGGAAATTTTCACATGGAATACGGATATGGACTTCTTTCTTCCAGCTTGTATATTATGAACGCATTTGGCACAGTAAATGCATTTTCCATTGTATGCTTTTAGTTTTGGGATTAGCTTCCCAAATCGTTTTGGTGGCATAAACTATGCAATCTTGTGTTTGTGATGTATTAACTTGCATGATACGGGGTATTTTTATTCCTTTTGTTTACTAACTCAAGTGGTAAGAGGGGTTACCCTGAGAAAAAATAATGTTGTTTCATCCTAATTTTGAAATGGTGATTCATGAAAGAGTTCAAAGTTCAAACATGTGTAGGAATAAGTGATTAAATATGGAATTATCATGTTCACTTGAGATGTTTCTTATTATAATACTTTTGAATGCTTCAATGGAATATAGTGTAGCACATATTAATAAACTGCAATCTACTGAAATAATAGATTTCAGATGCGAGGTTTATTAAGAATGAGTCGTTTGATAAAATCTACTCAGATAAAAGTTTAAAATTCATTTCAAACGGGATAAATCTGAATAATCTAGCCAATTTTATGGTCTGACATGCTTATACATCAATGGTTATTGTAATCATTAAAGGTTGCACATGAAAACGGTGACATTGACAAATGTTTCTGACGTTTGTGTTTTCTCTAGCATCTTGCCCCCAAATACTTTTCTTTATTTTCTTTGTTCTTAAGCACATTCTACACATGTTTTCATTAAGAAATATTGTTTCCAAGCTGGAAGGGAAAGTATAAACGCAAGTGTGCCAAATAAATGCAAAAATAGTCACAAATATCTAAGTTTTCTGGTGTCTTGCTGCTAATTCTCTGTCAAATTAAAAAAAAGTAGAAGAGAGAATCCTTTTATTTGCAATGTATGATGTTGAAAGACAGCTTGTTGGTTCTCACAACCAGTCATCAACGGTGACTTTGTAATTACCAAACGGCCAAGGCTGGGCTGATTGCAGTGTTGCTTAAGACAGATTCGATATAACTTACAGTAGTCATATCATCGGGTATTATACTGAACAATGTACTTTTGTGTTAGGAGTTAATAAATCGACTTTAAGTACTTCCTAAGTTACATGTATTTTTGGTTATATAATGGTGGGTGCCACCAACTTACGTTTCTCACAGTAGACTTTATGTTTGATATATTCATTGTTGTATATCCATGAATATATAAGCTTCTCATCTCTCTCGTGCAATTTTCTGCATAAGTGTATGTGCCAACATTATATTTATATGGTATTAGAGCGAAGTTAAGAAGTGTTTGATAGTGTGAAAGCCTGGTGCAAATGCAAGATACGCGTGGATGATTAATTCATCTTACAAACAGGAATGCGGTCAGAAGTGAGGCACACCAGAAGTACAATCAAGGGAAGGCAGATAAACTGGAGAAAAAGTAATTGATATGTTAAATTGAAATATTGCTTTAATATATCATCAATTTCCCAAAGTCTAAACTTAGGGTAGAAAAAAAGTAAAAAAGTAGAGGACAGGGAATACTACTGTCGGGACAGAGTCTAGTAACCAGTCAGCGACTAGAGAGACTTACAGTCCGCGAAAGGGAAGGGCAGCAGTGATAATAACTTGACAGCTAAAAGAATGGACATTGACCTGGCGTGACAACTCTGTAAATGACAATGTGAAAATTTAAGAAGGCAGTAATGCGTATTTAGTAGTGGATACAGCTGTTCCACGCGAATTTTGCAGTAGATTGGAAGCTACAGGAAACATATAGTTTGATATGGAGGTTCGGGAAAGGTGAGACCGATGGCAGCATATAATATTATTTTTGTCTGAATGAGAAGGTTACAAGTAAGCTGTAGGAAACACACCCTACGAGGTCGTACTACATATGGGAACCTATCGAAACATGTTTAGCAGGGTCAAATTGAATTGAAGAATTTTAATGACGTCCATGAGACCAACAAACAAAACATCATACAATTAAGTTTCTCTATAACAGCCCTTTTGGTGCGAATCAGGATCAAAAAGTTTGCTGTTTTGTGAAGCTTTCCTTACACAAATAGTTCACATAGACTGTCCACTTTCAGGTTGCTTTTGAGCTAACTACGAATGTCATTATAGGCAGGACACTTCATGATGAAGTGCCATTCGGTTTCAACCGTGCCCTCCTCACAAAGGACACAAGTTCTTTCTTCTCACTCTTCCTTGGGAACTACCCATCTACTTGTTTCAAATTTAAGATGTTGGGATCCGGTCCTTAGCCGTGCTATTAAAATCTTAGCCTTTCCCTTGATTGCGGTACTCAAATAGGTCTTTTCATTATGCGACCATGTTGGGTTGAGATTATTGACATATATCATTTTTTACGGCGAAGTTGTTTTTCCCACAATGCTGTCCTATATTTTTCAAGTACCCAATTTTTTGTTTCCACTTTAGAATTAGGGTAGTCCTGCCAATTGATTCCCCTTTTCCCATCCACTTGTCATTCTACTTCCTCCAAGTTTTCTTCCTACACTTTAGTTCTTCTGCCACAGTTAACTTGGGTCATCGATGTTCATCTATGTCGTCCACCTTTTTTAAATACATTAACAAACGAATGATTGCTAAAGTTTCCATCGAAAACAAACCGCCTCTGCTAGCAAGATCGCAAATGGGACAGTTGATTTGACTTTAAGTTTACTAGTGATAAAGTGTTTTTGAATTCTTTCTACCTGTTTCCATTTGTTCTCTGACATGTTGCTCCCCCAACTTTGCACCCATAGAGGACAACCAGAGTAACCAACAATCCAAAAAGAGGTTTCTTGGTTTTTCAATCCCATAATTTTGCTTTCGTGCATCTATTTTGAAGAAGGTAAGAAGCTCTCCACCCCCCTTGAATCCTTTCAGTTCTGCATGTCTCCCAACTAAGCATTTTGTGAAAAACAATTCCTAGGTACTTATACTCTTCCACTAACTCCAAGGCTCTTCCCTCACAAATAAAGCTAACTTGTTGTTTTTTCCACTTCAAAGAGAAGATCATGACTTTAGTTTTGCTAATGTTTACTTGCATCCCCACCTCTTGGCATAAGAGTTTTAATGCCTTCAAATGCTCTCTCAAACCATAAGCAAATTTTGTAATTAGAATAAGATCATTTGCATACAGAAGCAACTTCACCACACATCTTGCTAATTGAACACTCTCTCCACTAGCGTTGTTCACCCATTCTTTCAGCTTATCAATATATAGACGAAATGTGTGGGGGAAAGAGGGCACCCCTGCTTAACACCTATGTCACTACCAAAGCATTCATAAAAGCCTTCCTTAGTTTTGATTTTTGCATTAAATTTATCGCAAAGTTTATACACAGCTGCTCGATACTCCCTTGGAATTTCGAGCTCTTCCATTCTTCTCTAGAGCTCATCTCTATGGACAGTGTCAAAAGATTTCTTGAAGTCAATGAAGCAACAAAAGGCCTCCTCGCTCTGGACGTCCCAATTCTTTTTTGATGAAGTGTCTAAGAGTGATGTAATGATCAATGGTAGAGTGCCTTGGCCTAAAACCAACTTTCCCTTTAGGTCTTCTACCCTTTTCTATGCCCAACTACTAATTCTATGCTCCAACATGCTCCCAAACAATTTTCCAAGAAGAGGGTTGACCATAATAGTGCAATAATTAGCGGGAATATTGATGTCTCCACTTTTGTAAAGAGGGATAACCATGCTTGTAGTCCATTCCATTGGAAAATTTCTTTGTGTGACCCTGTTGAATATGCTTTTAATGATTAGAGCTAAGGTCTCAACATCCCACTTTAAAAATTCTACCTACAAACCATCAATGTCATGAGCCTTACCACTTGCTAAACTTTCTATACCCTGGTTGACCTCCTCCACTGAGAATAACTCAGTTGTAGAGTTGATTATGGGGGGATTACTCTTTTCTTGATCTCTCTTATAAAGGAGATTTACATAATCTAACAACTGCACAACTGATGTATTATTGTCTATTTTCTTTGTCTTTTGCTATAGCTCCCACCAAAAACCTCTGGGGCTGTACTTTCCCAAAGCAATTAATTCACTCCTTGTAGCCACATAACTTTCTTTTTTAGTTTTAATCAGATTTTTGTACTTATTCAGGGTTTCACTATGTGTCTCCTTCTTAAGTGACCTTTTAGCAGCGTTGCATTCTTCATCATACCAAGGATTAGTTGGAAAAGTGTTTGAGACCTTTTTCTTAGGTCGAGATCTTTTGCACCCTTCTAAGGCTTTGTGGATTAGAAGGACCAACGTACTGCTGCAAAAGCACTCTGTTCCAACACTATCTTCTTTGACGTTTGTGTTGTTTTTTGTCACCTTAAAGTGTTGTTCCATAGCCGCAACAAAGAGCTCTTGATTTTTCTGGTTCATGAGAATTCTTCCACTTGCATGCACTTTCTTTTGAGATTGTTGGGTCTGCACTTCCTATAGCTCACTTGTGTGCATGCCCAACTTAATAAAGAGAGGCAAATGGTTTGAATTCATCTCAATAGGCCAAGCCCCAATCCTGAAATCCAACATATTGCAAATCAAGCCCTGAGAGCATATCACATAGTCCACACTTTGACCATTGTAAGTTTTACATGTGATGCCACTGGATCTTGGCCAAGCTTTCATGCTATTGCAAATAACCATGTTGTAGAGGCTAAATAAGCCTGACAACTCAATGCCAAAGTGGGACACACTCCCATTCCCATCCTGAGAGGTCCTTGTCCACACGTGATCCTCAATCTCCTCTAACCAAAAAAGGTTGTTTTCCATATTCTCATCACTTCCCAATTGAAGGGACTAATTGTTTGTTGTCCTAACATTAAAGTCCCCAATTAACACTATATCTCCTAACATCTTGAAGGTAGAGATATCTCTTTTCAGTGCAGCAAAAGGGTCTCGTTATCTAAATGTCTTCTTGTAAAACTTTGAAGCTTTTGGGGCAAAGTAACATGTAGCCAGCCTAAATGTTACTTTGTTGTTAGTTATACTCAACCATATGAATTGCTTACTTGGATCTTTTTTTTCCACTTTTACTATTCTACCCCACGATTCTCTTATTAGAATTGGGATCCCTTTGTGCCCTTTACATGTTCATGTTCCTTCATTCCACATTGAAACTTTATTGAAATCTTCATATTCTGGAACTCTGCAGCCCTCATGCGCATGGGTTTCTAAAATGATAATGATGTCTTTCCTTTCTGTTATGGGCCCCAATCCCGGTCATCTCCATGGAAAACCTCTACAGTTGCAACTTACCATGCCTAGATACTCCTGGGGGGCCCCAAATCCCTTTTTGTGATTTGTTAAATGCTCGCTGATTTTGGCTTTACCATTTTTCAATCACACCCACTTTCCTACTTCACTTGTTGATTTCACCTTCTCCTATTCCTTCCTTCGATGTTCCTATTGGTCCCATGTCAAATCATCATCTAGATAGATGTGAGTGCCTCAAGTAGCCCCCTATTTTTTAGGATAGTTATTTTGTCTTCTGTACTTCTTAAAGTAACTCTCACATGTCTATTCCTTCCACTTTTGTATTCCCTACCTATCCTATTTGCTTGTTGAATATAACTTGTCCATTTCAATTCATCTTTGAGAAAATCCCTTTTAAAATATTTGTTCTTTATTTCTTTCCATAACCCTACAAACTTTTGATGATGAAATTTGTGGCCTTGTCTTGTCTATCTTTTTCTTCTCTTATTTGTCTCTTGATTTGTCTCTCTATGGTTTCTTTTTGCTCAACCAATGGTTGTTTTACTATTTCAGCCTAGGGTTTAGCCTCTTCTATTTGTTGTCTTATTTTGTTTTCTTTCATTTCCATGTTTGCAATTGTTGATTGAAGTTATTTCATCTGAATTCCTTTGTTAGTTATCCTTGTCCCTGTGTTTTCTTCCTCTACCACTTTCGCTTGCTCTAATTCTTGTTTCAATGGGACCAATTCTTGTTGCCCTCTTTCCATATTTCTTTGTAAGTTTATTACCTACTTTTTGAGGATCTTGTTTTCCTTTTCAAGTTTCTGACTGGCATCCGAAATTTCTTTTAACTTAAGATCATCGAATTACCCTTTTAGTTCAATGGATTCAAATATTTTTTTCATGTTCATGAGTTCACATACATAGAGCTCAGATGACCATAATAACGGAGTAGTTGTGGGGCTGTATGTGTAGATGTTTTTTTCTTCTCGATTTGTTGGTGTAACTTTGATTTTACTTTGCATTGGACTTGACCTCTCATGTGTTGTTAAGTTTGCCTTGTTTTTACTGTTGACCACTCTCAGCCTTTCCTGTTCCTCTACCAATGGTTGTACCTTGGTCGTAACACTTGCATTACTTTTCGTTGATTTTTGTAGGATCCAAGTGAATTTTTTTCTTTGTGACTGTCTCATCTTTTTAGCTTGTTTGTGCCTTAAAATCCCCTTGTACTGCTTCTTATTCACAAAAATCAACTTTTCCTTTGTGTCGAATGTATTGGCTTGATGCACCCCAGGCAAAAAGGGGCTCCAAGTCCCATTTACATTCTTAGTAAGAGTGTTGGGGTAGGGCTCCCTATCTCCTCCTGAGATTCAGAAAGTGTGGTTCTAAGGTATACACCAACCCTCCTCTGACAGCGCCCTTAAAATGAAACGTGGTATTTGCATTTGGAATCGATTCACTGTTTCCCAATTGTTTGATATGACTTTCTCTACCTTCGAGATTCTTGGATGCTTGTTTTCCACCAAAACCAATGCTTTTTCTGCACTAGGCCCCCTTGTCTCCATACTAAAATGCTTTTGCCTTTAAACTTTTCTTGTTAACAAAGATTTAATGGGTTTGGTTTTGTAGAGCTCTAGTTTGAAGTTTTGAAATGAAGACCAAAAACACAGAAAATAATATGTAAATGAGGGAAATGTGGGTTTGACCTATCCAACCGAAATTGTGGGTATGACATGTTCCTTCAGCGGAAAATGAAACTCAACACTACCCTCACTGTGGGCCTCGCTCCTCGACGCCCAAACTGTTAGCGCTCACACTCCTTCAATGCTCACGCTCAGCGCTCACCTCTTAACGCTCAACCCTCACCTCTTAACACTCAGCGTTCAGCGCTTCACAACTCTCACACCATAGCTTGCCGCTCCTTCTCAACGCTTAACTCTTCAACCCTCACAACTCTCACATAACAACTCACAGCTCCTCACTCACAGCTCCCTCACAATGCAACTACTATGGGCCTCTCTCCTCCATGCACAAACCTTCAGCGCTCACACTCCTCCCATTCATTCGTAAACCTAAACCATCCATTCATGTTTGACACTACCTTCACTATGGGCCTCGCTTCTCCACGTGCAAACCCTCAGCTCCCAACGCTCAACCCTTGCCTCTTAATGCTCAGCCCTTACAACGCTTCACAACTCTCACACTGCAACTCATCGCTTCTCCCTCTAATCTCTTAACGCTCAACCCTCATAGTGCCCCATGAGTCTCACACTACAGCTTGCAGCTCCTCCCTCTCACAATGCACCTCAAAGCTCCCTCACAACACAACTACTTTGGGCCTCACTCCTCCTCCTACAAGGTTGTACCATGGTTTTGTTCAACGTGAATATTTTTTTGGCAGGGTTTGAAACACATTTCAAGGTTGTACCATGGTTTTATTCAACGTGAATATTTTTTTGCACAACCTTAAACACTTCATGGCTATACAATGGGGCCAAACAAATTGTTCAATTGGATTTTCACTTGGTTTAGTCAAAAGCGCTGGTAATTATTGGTATCATTTCAATTAAAAGAAAAAAAGAGTTTGATTTTTTTTTTGTCTTTATAATTATTTTTCTTAGTCTTTTGGGATGTTTAAGAGTTTCAACTTCATATGATTTTATAATGAGAGTAAAATTTCACATTCCATTTATAATTCAATAAACTTTACAATTTTTAGGATTTTAAGATTGGCATGATTGTAAAATTTTCGTTGGATTCTATCATGTATGAGGGCATGGGATTAATATTTAGTCATGTGCCCAATGTTGGTGGCTTTGATTCTTGAATTGTTGTCATGGCTTTGGCAAAAATGTACCTTTCACTCTACCAAAAACCATTGGTTAGGCATGTTAAGCATTTTGTACCATATTTTAGGACATGGATTACATAGTTTCATCAAAATTGAGGGTGTTGAATAATATCCCTAGTATAGTTTTAAAAATATGAAATTGACCACCTATCAAATTGGGTTTCAAAATGGATTCAATGAACCAATGATTAAAAAATGCATATTTTTTTTTTAATTAAAAGAATTATTTTAAAGATTCCAGAGCATTAAAGACAAAATATGCAAAGTTTGTTCATCAATATATCAAGGATGAAAATATCAAAATGACACCAAATGCAATAAATATTAACAACAAAATCCATGATCAATGAGGCGTTGAAGAGTCTCGAAACCTTGCTACAAGTTACTGTCATTGGACTACTACAAATCACTAATCAATTAGAAATTATATCATTAGTGGGAGCTAAATAAACATCATCTAGCTTAGATTCTTCAAACTCCTCAGATTCCTTGATTTTATAATATGGTAGAAAAATCCTAACATCTCTGACCAGTGAAGGTTTCATTTCCTCAACATTATAATATGGTAGGAAAATATTTACATGCCTAATCAATTATTTTGGTTTGAGTGAAGGATAATTTTTTATTAAGGCCATGACAAAGGCATTCAACAATCAATACCACCAATATCAAGGTACATAAAGGGTTTCATGTTTTTGATTAAATGTCAATCCCATACCCTCACATGATAGAATTCAATGAAAATGTTGCAATCTTACAAATTCTAAAATCTTTAAAATTATAAATCCACTTAATTTTGAGTGAGAAATGAAACTCTACTTTCTTCATATGAAGTCCAATAAGGTTGGAACTACTCTCAAATATCCTTAAACAATTAATTGTGCCGAGAGGTGCTTTACAACTCAGTATGGGACTAAGGTAATACTTACATTAACAAATTAAGAATTGTAATAACCAAGAAAATTTGATGTTGGCCATAAATAAAGACTTTAATTTCCACCTTTACATCAACTTTATATAAAGAAATAAAGTAAATGAAAGTAAAAAACATAATTTACTTTTTAGTATGAGGGAGATATGTACTTTTTTCACTATTTAATATAGAATTAACATAAAATAATATTATTGATATTACATGATGTTTAATTCATTTTATGTTTAGTTTACATGTAATATTTAAAAATATATACTTTAATAGCATAAAATATTTACTGTGAGTTATAAAAAAATATTTCAATGTCCAAATTGAAGAAAAATAAAGTAATTTAAGTTAAAAAAAATTATATTCTCGCTTCCCATTTCTAAGAAGATGTGTAATTTATTTCATTTCTAAGATGAAGTTGATATATAAGATTTAAAAAGTAACAGTAATAAAAGCAAGTTTAATATGGTTATACATCAAATATTTCAACATGCATGTTGAATAAAAGAGTTTAACATCAACCATATATAGATAGAAAGAGTGAAATAAATCTTCTTGTATTAATAGATGTTTTCTGATTCAAGGTATGAGGGAGATTTGTAATCTTGTCAATGTTTATTATGGATTTGATATTTAACATTTAAAAAAATATTAATAATAAAATAATTAAATATATAGAATAAGGAAAAATATTAATAACAAAAATATTCAATGTGTGTGTGTGTAAAGAGAGAGAGCATGTGTTGCTCAAAACTAACATAGATCCTGTTGTGGCTTATATTGTGACTTAAGCCTTATTTGTTAATTTTATCGCAATGTGTGGCCTAAAATTATTAAGGGGGTTCAACCTCAATTAGACCCTTTATATTTTCCACTTCGCAAAGTCTAAAGATAATGAGGTATCTATCAAAAATCGCAAAAGGAGTGAGTATAAAGAAATTGGCCATGTGATTAAGTTAAATTGCAACCACAATGGAAGCCATAACCCATATATATATATATATATCGGGTTTATAAAGAAACAGGTGAAATAGAAGAATCGACTCCTATATAGCCTAAGACGAAGCTAATGGTTATATGGATATAATCGTATATACATATCGCAAAGCATAAATACATGGAACTTACAAAGAAAACAAGCGCTAAAGTGTTAATACCGGACTTCAAGAATATATATTATGTTTTAAGGTTCGACGGGTCCGTAAAGTGGCAAATGTATATACATTGGTTCATTCACTAATCGCCGATTGTGATTAATGCTGGCGGACCCGAAACATATCTACATTATGTTTTAACAACCCAGCAAGTCCGTAAAACAATGAATATATGGGTTGGTGCATTCAATGATTGTCGATTGCGACATGAGTATGATCATCGATTGCGATATGAGTAAGTCGGACCTGAGAGCTTATGTATTATATTTCATGACTGCGGCAGGTCCGTCACATCAATGACATAATATATGTGTATATGGAAAACACCGACTACCGATTGCGATGACAACATTAAAAGTGGAAAAAGCACGTCTTACATTATATTTTCGAAAGCGCAGATACAAAGGGTTTATATATAAGTTCAATATTTTTGAAGGTGCATAAAGGGCCGCTTGCGATTACAATGGTTAGACCCGATACTTTATGTCACATGTTTTATACTACCATCAGGTCTACCATATCGTAGAATTGTTAAGACTGGATCTGATACACCATTTGATAAGTGCCAATTGCGATTTGTAATGAAAAGTCAATGCAGCACTGAACGATAAGTTTATTAAATCAGAGTGTTTCCTTTTCAGTTTCGCTTCACGCGTTTTGCGTCAGTTTTGCTGTGTAAATGGAAAGTTGGCGTTAAAACTAAATTTAAAAGGAAAAGGCAATGGTTGGGTTTGTTGGTGTTTTCGCTGATTAAAAGGCATCCGATATATGCGTAAGCCCAGGTTTAAATAAAATCTAACACAGAGCAGTATGATTTAAGCAGATTAAAGCATTCGACAGTGGATTAACAACGCAAGTCAACGATTATTGTCTTCTTTAAAATTCAGTTGTTTTTTATTATGTTATGTTCCTTGAGGTGTCTTTAAACCTCTGAAAAGTTCTGTAATAGTTTTTAATTTAGATAGTTAGAAGGCAGTTTAGTAGCTTGACAGTTTCAATAACTGTTTCACAAATGTATATAGGGGAAAAAATTTACTAAGAAAGGGTTGGAATTTTGAAGAACTAGGCCACTGTATTTCTGATAACATCATTGATTAATAAAACAACCAGAAGTTTCCAGGAGTTGTTATATATAATTTGTAAGTTTCACTATCATGTGTCATGCAATGTTTTCTTCTTTTTAAGTGTAGTAATGAAGCTGCAGGGTTAAATCCCTTAAAGAACGTTCCTATACTTAAATTCCTCATTTCTTTTCTAAGTTATAGATAGTAGTTTCTGTGAGAGATCAACATATTGTCTATGATTTATTCCTCATGATCATAATTCCTCTAAGTTACAAATAATAGTTCCTGTGAGAAATCAACATATTGTCTTTAACTTCCCTTTCAAACTTTCTTCATTCATCATTTATATTTAGCAGAAAATGGCATTCTGAGAAGTTCTGATCATACATGTATTAAGAATCTAAGGCCAAGTCTTCCAAGTCCTTCATTTGGTAATCTAATAAACAATAAGTGACAATAAATAATCTTTATTAATGTCTTAAGCACAATTTCCCTACAGCCAAGAAATTGGTTTCTTAAAGAACAACAAATCCATCTAACTTGTGATCTACCAAGAGCTAAGAGGAATCAAATTTCTCGAGATGCAAACATTTTCTCAAGTTTTTCACTCAAAAGTAGGTTTGCATCTTGAGAGATTTGATCCCTCTCAATGCTTGGTAGATTCAAAGTTAGATTGATCTATGCTGTTGGTAATGTTAAACTCAAGTAAAATGTGACTTTTACTTTAAGACTTTAACATTATCATTGATTAGCAACATTGCGGTTAAGTTAGGTTTTTTCTTTAGGTTTAGGGTTTAGGAGTTACGTTTTTATTGCATGATCAATAGGATATGCCTAGTTGGTTCACATCGTTTGGGCTGCTTTGTATTGGTTTGGTATCAAACTGACCCATTGGTCTAGTTTGATGGCTAATTTGACTTCTAGACCTATCCAACTACCCAGTTTGACTGATTCTAGCCCTGACTAGGCCGATTTTTTAAACTATGATCCCTAGAGGATCAAGGTATAGGCAAAGACCTGGCAAGGATGCAAAAGGTGATACTGATGATGAGGACCCCAATGTAACTAATGGTTGAACATTTCTTTCCATTTAAATGTTTTTGCACATTTGTTCATAATGCTTTGTTTCAAAGTTTCAATATAATGTGTTATTCATAAATACACACACACACACACATATAATGTTTCTCCACTTTCAAGGGCCACATTTCCAATGTGTTTTCATTTTGGAAACCCGTACCTATTTCTACATGTCATGCAACTTAGGGTTATAGCAACACTCAATGGCGAGAAAACGTTAAACCAAAATTTTGTTGCAACTAGGAACATGATTTTTCTTAAGGAAACATTGGAAAATTCAACAAACAAAAGAATATAATTTGCAATGGGCAGTGTGGTTCTTGGGAATAAATTATGCACATAAAATAATCATAACATGTTGAATTTGCAACGATGGTCAGTTTTCATAATGTACACTTAGTCACTTGATATAATTGTACTTATCGTTGTAAAGAATATTTATAAATTCTTGAGTCAAAGAAAAATTTATTTTGACTCAAAGTCCCATTGTGACTTTTTAAAGATGAAAATTTAAATTTTTGAAATGAAAATTTTGGCTCCAAAAGTGACAAGTCAACTTTCCTCCAAGTAAATTAGGCCCTGGCCAAGAGACACATCCATTCACTGAAGACAACCTACTATTTAAAGGGAGATGTACCTCCTCCATTTGGGCTTTCACATTATCTAACATAAGACAATTTATGGGCAAGCAAGCATAGGACAAGAAGGATCAAGAAGGACGAAAAAGGAGATTGAAATTTCTCTCCTCTGTCTCCAACAACTTACACGTGTGGATTGATCTCTCTATGTGGTTTGCTGTTTTCTAGCGCAATTTTTGTAGGGGGTCAAAATTTATGGGTAACTGGGGCAACTAATTCAAGGCCAAAATTTCGAGGCAACTAGCTATTGCATGAGGGCCAAAATTTTGGATCAAGCAGGCAAGGAAAAGTACAAAATCAGATTGGGTGACTTGACTTGGAGGAGAAGATCAGGTTTAGCTATAGGTCTAGGTGTGTCTCTCATTGAATAAGAAGAATATCTCTATTGCAAATGGTTGTTGGGTTTTTCTCCTTTGTGGGTTTTCCCAGGGTAAATCTTGTCTTCTTTTGTGTTGTGATATCTACTGTCCCACTATTCTTTATGGTTGAATTTATAAAGTATAATTGTTGAATGATATATTGGAATAAGTTAAAAGAAGACTGAAATCAAAAGTAATTATCAAAATTTAAGGAATATTGTGCTAATCCTAATTGCACTAAAAAAATTAACATGGTTTTAGAGCTTTGGTGAAGGAAGGAATGAACATTGAGATCACCTTGACAAAACCCTAAAAACCTTTTTATTCAAGTCCTTGCAGTTTGGTTTCTATGAATACCTTTATGAAATCTTAAAATAAGCTAGAGGGAACGTGAAACTTCAAAGCTTGTAAAGTTAGAATAGACATTCTTCTTGCCAAGAACAAGATTTTGGATATCGTTACAAGGAAGGTTACTAAACCAGAAGATGAAGCAGGGAAATCTAAATTCAAGGAAGATGACATCAATGCTATGAGTACTATAGTAGACTCAATTATGGATCATTTGGTTCCCTACATTGCAAAACTTGATACCTCAAAGAAGATGAATGTTTCCGTAATGAATCTCTGAATGATCAAGAATGTTGGTCAATCAATGAGCTTGAAGAATGAACTTTGAAATACAAGGATGACCAATGATAACACTGTGGCCTCTTACTTCGTAAGGATTTCCCAAGTAAGAGATCATATTCAAGCAATTGGAGAATCCATCTGTAATCAAGAACTAGTGATTACAATACTCAATGGTCTTCCTAGATCATGGGATGCTTTTGTGGCAGGAATAAGCAGTTGGAAGGAAGATCCTACATTTGAACAATTATGGACATATTGTGCTCAAGAAGAAGAAATATTCATGAATAGATATCGTCAAGATGAAGAAGTTCAAGCCCTTGTGTCTCGATTTAAAAACAAGGGAAAGAAGAAGTTTGGACCTCAACATAAGAAGTTAGGAAAGGGATCTTCTTCCTCTAAAAAGAAGAAAAACTTATCAAAGATCCGATGTTATGGTTGTTAGAAATATGGACATTTCAAGAGAGATTATCCTAATATAGCTAATAAGAAGATGAGAAAAGGGAGACAACATGCTTCTGTAGCAGATGTTGAAGATGAAAAACAAAGGTGACAATGACTTCTTTTACTTTTATGTTTTGACATGTTCCCTTGCAGATGGTGATGATGATATGTGGCTGGTAGATAATGGAGCATCAAGGCACAGGACTAGAGAGTGTGGGAATCTTTCAAGCATGCCAAAAAAGTTGTCTCAAAGGTTTGAACTAGGAGACGATAACAACTATTCGATCAAAGGAGTTGGAAAGGCGTCCATAGAGTTGGAATCTAGTAGCAATGTGCATCTCAACAACGTTCATGTGTCAGGTTTGAAAAAGAATCTTTTCTATGTTTCTTGTTTAGAATATAAAGGGGAGAGAGTTGTTTTTGTGGATGGAAAAGTACTCATTTGGTCCAAGGGATCTAGTATAGATGATGTTAGGGTTACTAGGATTTGTGATGGAAGACATTATAGAATTGTGAGTCAACCAGTTCAAGAACTAGTACATGATGAGATAAATCCAAGTGAGCTATGACATAAAAGGTATGGAAATCTTATTTTTAGAGCATTACCTTAGCTGAGTCAAATAATGCCAGGGGTTCCTAAAATACAAATAAAGAATGATGGTGTTTTCAAAGGTTTTTCTCTTGGGAAGAATATCAAGAAACCATTTCCAAACATTGATCACAGACCTAAGGAATTTTTGGACATGATTCATTATGATGTATGTGGTTTGATGCCTATGAAATTTCTTGATGGTTCGTTGTACTATGTGACATTCATTGATGACTCTCATGTAAGACATGGATATATCTCTTAAAGACCAAGGATGAATATTTGACAAGTTCCAAGAATTTAAAGTTGAAGTGGAAAACTTGACAGGTAGGAAGATCAAGATACTGAGATCTAATAATGGAGGAGAATACAAGGAGCTTGTTTCCTTTTGCAAGTAGGTTGTGTTTAAGAGGGATCTAATTGTCCCCTATAACCCATAATGGAATGGTGTAGTAGAAGGAAATAACATATCCATTGAAGAAATTATCAAGGCCATTATGCATGATTTGGACTTGTCATTGTTCTGATGGGGAGAAGCTTCATGAACAAAATGTACATTCAAAATAGAAGTCCTCATATAGTTATGAAATATATGACTCCTGAAGAAGCCTTCTCTAAAAGGAAGCTAGAGGTCGGGCACATGAGAATTTTTTGTTGTCTTATATACATTCATGTTCTTAAGGATAAAAGGAACAAGATTGAGCCTTCAAGAAGGAAAGGCATATTTGTTGGTTACAACAAATCATCAAAGAACGATAGAATATACATTCTAGAACAACAATGGATTGAGATTAGCCGAGATGTCACCTTCGATGAGAGAGTGGCATATTGGAAATCTAAGGAGTATCCAAAGATACCTTGGATGAAGTGAAGCAAGAATCAAGGGAGGAACATTCAAGTTCTACAGAATGTACCTATAGGGCAGAAGGGCCTCAAGATCCAACATAACCAGACATAGTTCTAGAGATCAAGAAGAGACCAACATGGCTAAGATCTACATAATTTGGAAGAGGTAAAAGGACATGCAACTCCTAATGGAACTTATAGAAAGGTGAAAGAAACTAAGAGGTTCTCCAACTATGCAACTCTTATGACATAACTAATTAATGAAGAACATTCCACATATGAAGAAGAAACAAACAAACAGGTGTGGAAGGAAGCGATGAATGAGTACCAATCGATCATGAAAAATGACATATGAGAGATTATTCCAAGGCCTAAAGGGAATTCAATGGTGACTTCCAAATGGATATATAAGATCAAGCATGTTTCATATGGTAGTATTGACAAATACAAGGCACGATTCGTGGCTAAAGGGTTCTCCCAGAAAGAGGGAGATGACAATGATGAGACCTTTTCTCCAGTTGTCAAGTACACCTCTATTAGATATGTCATTTCTCTAGTTGTCTCATTGGGATGGAAATTGCATGAAATGGATGTGAAGACTACCTCCTCAAGGGTGTGATTGGGGAAGAGGTGTACATAGAGAAACCTCAAGGCTTTGAGGTATATGGAAAATAATCTCATGTTTACAAGTTGAGGAAGGCCTTGTATGTACTTAAGCAAGCTCTAAGAGCTTGGTATGCTCGTATTGAAAACTATCTAATGAGACTAAGATTTATCAAGAGCGAGGTCGATCCAAATCTTTACTTTAAGGTTGTGAAGAATGCACTTGTGATTGTATTATTATATGTTGATAACTTGTTTCTGACAGGTGTCAAGCCTCTTATCATCGAGGGAAAGAAGCAGTTGGATTATGAGTTTGACATGAAGGATCTTGGGTTGATGCACTATTACTTAGGATTAGAAGTATGGAAAAAATATGGCGAAGTCTTCCTTAGTCAAGGAAAGTATGTGTTAGAGATCCTTTAGATATTTGGTATGGTGGATTGCAAATCCATGAAAATTCCAATGGTGACCAATTTGAAGAAGTTAAGAGGCTCTGACTCTAGGTTGGTAAATCCATGTATGTATCAACCATTGATTGGTTCATTGATGTATTTGGCTAACACCAGGCCAGACATATGATTTGTTGTGAACACATTGAGGAAATTCTAGGTTAAACTGAGACATGAGCATTGGATTGCAACAAAGAACATTTTGAGGTATTTGCATCATACAATGAATTATGGCTTGAGATTTATTGTAAATAAGAGTGTGCAGCTTCAGGGATTTATAAATTTTGTTTGGGAAGGAAACGTTGAGGACATGAAGAGTACCTCAAGAGTATGTTTCAATTTGGTATCTTCTATGATATCATGGATGAGCATGAAGCATAGGTCTATTGCACTCAACACTATTGAAGAAGAGTTCATCGCAACCAATGAGGCTTGTACTAAAGCAATATGGCTCCAGAAGTTGTTTGCTGGATTGTTTGGCCAAGAGTTGGAACCCACTGCAATACACTGCAATAATCAAAGATGTGTGAAGATTTATGAGAATCCCATGTTCCATGATAGGCCAAAGCACATTAAGATCAAGCACCACTACATCCATGACATGGTGCATATGAGAGTAATAAGGATCGAGCACATCTCCATTGATGAGGAGACATCTGATGTTTTAACAAAGTCGTTTCCAAGAGACAAGTTCGTGTACTTTAGAGACAAGTTGGGGCTCATGGATATCACCTTTGTTGTTTACCATATGTTGATGATATTTATGGGGGTATTCATACCATCTATTGATTCTATTTCTTATTTATGGGTTGATGAGTGTTGATATTTCTACATCATAGATGGACATTCTCCCTTTCGGGAGAATGGGTCCAAGAGACCTAGAAGGCTAAAAACACAATGTTGAGTGAGTGTCTCTTGGAGGAGGACCTTGATCACACACCAAGAATGGTGGAGTGAGGTCTTGGATCTTAATCATACACCAGACATGGTGGAGTGAGGTCTTAGATCTTGACCACACACCATGCATGGTGGAGTCAGGTCCTTCAACATCTGGGCCTTGACCACACACCAGAAAGGGTGGAGTGAGGTCGTAGACCCTGATTACACACTAGGTAGGGTGGAGTGAACTCTTGTTCAACATCTAGACTAGATCACCAACCAGGAAGGGGTTGAGTGAGGCCTTGGCCCATAATGCTCACTAAAAAGGGTGAGTCAGTGCTTGCTAATTGAGGGTCTCAACATTTTTTCCTAGGTAGAGGCCATGGGGACTGATCACTCTAAATTAGTGAGTCCTGATATGCTGATGACATTTCCATGGGTTTGGTAGTGCCCCGAATATGGCCCCTAGAGGATGTTTATGATAGTTGATGATGTTGGTAATGATGTATACAAATTTTCTTTAGATAATTTTGTTTAATTTTAGAACACCTATGACAGTGATCATGAATACCTCCCTAGTTAAGAGGGAGTGTTGAATTTATAACTATGATTGGTCTTTCATAATGTACATTTGGTCACTTAATGTAATTGTATTTATCATTATAAATGCTTGAGTCAAAGGAAAATTTATTTTGAGTCAAGGTTCTATTGCGACTTTTTAAAGATGAAAATTTGAATTTCTTGACACGAATTTTTTAGCTCTACAAGTGACAAGTTGGCTTCCCTCCAAGTCAAGTCGGACCTGGCTAAGGGACACGTTGATTAACCCAAGACAAACTACTATATAAATGCATATAGACCTCCTCCATTTAAGCATTCATATTGTCTCACATAGGACAATTTATGGGCAAGCAAGCAAAGGACAAGAACAACAAAGTAGGATTAAAAAGGAGCCTGAAATTTATCTCCTCCTCTCTCTCTCTCTAACAACTCACACATGTGGATTGATCTCTCTCTCTCTCCCTCTCTCTCTCTCCCTATCCCTCTCTATGGTTCATAATTTTTTGGGGCAACTGTTGCAAGGGGGAAAAATTTATGGTTAATTGGGGAAACTATTGCAAGGTAAAAATTTTGGAGCAACTAGCTATTGCAAGATGGTTGAAATTTTATGTAAGACAGGAAGAGTGAAGTACATGATGAAATTGGGTGACTTGACTTGCAGGAGAAGACCATGTTTGACCACAGGTCTAGGTGTGTCTCTTATTGAACAAGGTTGATGGTTTTTCCCCTTTATTGGTTTTCCCAAGGTAAATCTGGTCTTCTTTTGTGTGATTCGATTACTACTGTTCCATTACTCTTTATGGTTGAATTTCTGAAGTATAATTGTTGAATGCTATATTGGAATAAGTTAAAATAAGGTCTACATCAAAAGTAATTATCATCATTTCAGAAATATTGTGCTAACCCTAATTTCACTAATAAAATCAACATAACCTTGGTACTAGTAATGGACCACTTATTTTCAATATGGCATTTGGTCATGAGAAGTTTGGAAGGTTTAGATTTGCAATAGTTATATTCATGTGGTTGAATGACATTGTGTAAATTTAGTGAAGTGTTGATAGATATTTCTTGCAAAAGATTGCATCACATTGAGGAAAGGACAAATGGGAGGTGCACAATCATGGAACAAGAAAATAATGTCTTGGTATTTTGAGGTAGAATTTTTAATTAAACTTTCTAAGAAAATTTTACCTTTTAGTGGTTGGTGATGTCTATATACAATGGGGAGTCCTCATTATGTTATGATTGATTCTTCTCAAAAGTTTAATAGACATAACTATAACACATAGAAGCAACAAATGGTTGCAATTATTGAGTACCAATGCTTTTTTTGAGTGGTAATAGGGAATGGGGTTAGAGATTTGATAGATGAGAAACATGTGTTCTATTCCAAATATACCAAAATGATAATGATAATTAAGCCTTTTGTCATTGATAAGATGATTCCATAGTCACAAAATGTGGTAGATGCATGTACAACGTAGAAAATGCCGATTATGGATCTACATGAAACTTTAAAGTTAATGAATGTTAGCTTCAAATTTCTATCTTTCATGAAAGTGATTCAATTGAAAATCGATTAAAAAATGTCCAACTCTATCATTTGAAAACTTTGTTGAGACGCTTTAACATCATTTTTAACTCATTTGGTATTATTGTTGTTAAATTGTTAAACCAAGTTTTGCAAAAGGAGAGGTGGGGCAGTTGAAAAGCACTAGAGATGCATTCAAAACTCTCCTAGGAATCAAGTTCAAAATAAAAAGGAAAGAAATGATGGGAAGACAGAAAAAATAATTGGCAAAGTTACTTTATATATAAATGTAAGTAAAATTACTAGTTTTAAGAATTTGAAGTGTTATTATTGGGGTAAAGTAGGGCATTTAAACAAATAATGTAGATGGTTTTTTTAACATTATAATTGGAAATATTGCAAAAAAGCATTAGAATATTGCAAAGTATGAGGATGAAGATATTTATGCCTTTTGTTTCCTTTTAGGGAGGCAATGTATTTCGTTGTTTAGTTATCTTATTTTGGCACTGCTAAACATGGCTACTAGAAGTAATTGGTTTTTGGATTAGGTTGAGGACAAAGAAAAATAAAAGACTATAATATTAAGTGATGGGTGAAAAATTATGGGGAATGTTGTGCTAGACTTTGTAGCTCAGGTCGATACTTGAGAGGGTTGAGATAACCATTGGAGATCCAAGTGAGAAACTTGGAGTGAAGGTAAAGTAGAGACCTGGAGGACCAAGAACTTCTGTAATTTGGAGTCTGAGGGAGTCAGGCCTCAGAGGGAGTGAGTAGGTTTCAGAGGGATTCAATATTCAAAGGGAGTCGGTATACTCAGAGGGAGTCAACAACTCAGAGGAAGACAACCTTCAGGTTTAGGAAGTCATGGTACAAGATGGTCATGTAGGATGCTTAGGAGCAGGAGGATTCTAAGAGTAGGATGTCTTTGAAGAAGGGTGGGAATTTGTTCCAGGTTTGAAGGCATAACCACTTTCAGGTGTTTTTGTGAGAATACATACCTCACTAAGATAGAGCGTTGATGTTTTTGGTAGCATTGGGAGTATTCTCATGTGTTGGGAAAGTGGTATAAGTGATGGGGATTTGCATCTATAGACCCATGGTATTCTGATGACCCATGGTATTAGATATGGTATTATGATGATCCATGATATTCTAATGACCCATGGTATTTCACCATTTGGAAATGCGTTAGTACAAGGGTGAGTGATTCATCTTGTGGCTTGGCAAAAGGGTATGTGAAGGGCCAAGAGGGCTTATGAAGGTCCATAAGGGGAAAGAGGGTTGAGCGAGTAAGCAACGGAAGAGGATCATGAACAAAAGGCTCTTAAGGTTGAGTATGGACTAGAAACACCAACAATGTGGACACAACTTGTAGCTCCAAAGGAGGTGTGAGATGTTCCCTTGAGCTCTACCAGTAGAAATCCAAGTAGGCCTTAGACCTTAGAGGGTCAAGAGAGCCTATGGTGGTTGGCAAGAGAGCGATTCTTAGAAGAAGATAAGGTCGAGTAGTCCTTAGACCCCTTGAGGGATGAGAGAGACTGTGGAAGGTGGTTGGAAAGAGAGAATTGTCTAGAGGAGAAGGCTTACTAGGCCTCATACCTTTGAGCATAATTGGGCTTATGGAACGTGGCTTGGAAAGAGGGTTGAGAGGGCCAAGAGGGTCAAGTAGGGCATAAAGTGCATGAAGAAACAAAGGAGATTTGCATGAGATTTCAAATCTGTTGTGAGTGAGATACTCAATTGTGTTGGGTTTGAGGAAAAAGTGCAGAGTAACAAAGGAGTTCTAGACCAACCAAATCAAGGAAAGATCTAGGGATCTATCTGTTGGATTAGATCCAAGGTAATTATTATATATGTAATTTCTTCGAGGGTCATTATCCCATTAAGGGACCCTAAGTAGGTTCTAAGAAGAATTTAATGAAGAATAATTGATTGGGAAAAAAATGTGTGTAATACATTTATTATGCATAATTAGTTTTTAGTTAGGCACATCAATGCATTTCAATTAATTAATTTTGTTAAATTTAACTTGAGACTCTTACTAGTTCTGGTGTGTGTGTGCACACTAAATCTAGTGCCCAAAATTATAACAGGTTGTGGAGATGTAGATCAATGAATGAGGGGATGACATTCATCTAAAATAATGGAATTTATATTATAGGTTTAAGTGGGAATCATATTTTAGTTAATGAGCACATAATCACATTCTTTGGTGACCAACAATGTTAGTGTCAACAATTCATTGTTTAAACAAAGTTATTAGAAGTGGTAAGATGCATGTTACAAGGTAGGGAGATTCCAAACAAGTATTGAGGAAAAGCAGTACACAATAGTGTGTAGTTTCTTAACAAAAATATTACAAAGGATATGTGTGATGTTACACTACGAAAAGCTTGGTTAGAAAAAAAAAAAAACATAGAAGATTCACTTGAAATTTTGTGGCTTCGTACCTTATTTTATGACTTTAGGAATTAAATAATAATGATAAACAAATTGATTTGATATGTAGAAATTAAATGTATATTATAGTGACAAGTTTGGAGCCTACATGTTGATGGACTTCTCTACTAACAAGATAATCACAAGTATGTATATTCTTCTAGTTGAGAAACACATTTTTTTTTACTTTGAATTAGATCTAAAAGTGGGTGAAAGTTGTTTGGCATGTCGAAAATTCTACCAAGGTGTAAGGTGAATAATAGTGGGATGAAGCACAATGATCAAAAATTTATGTGCATGGTGCACATTATGATCAAGGTGTTAGGTTTCTATGAAGCAAGGATAAGATAGGTTTGATTCGAAGGGTGTAAGAAAAGGTAGGTATCAAGGTGTTACTCCACCAATTTGGAAGATCTATGTAAGGATGAGCTCCCACAACCTAGAGAAGAATGAAAACATATAAGGGAAAAAAAAGGCTTAGGCAAATTGTTGATCCACCTACCCCCAACCAATCTTTATTTAATGCATTACTCATTTAGGTGGGAGTGGGCTAGATATGGGAGGGGTTGGGGGAGGAATTGGTTCACTCCACCGTTCCAGTTTGGGATAGGATCCGTTGTTTCAGAGATGTTTGGGGAAGTTTGTATCAATTCTTTACCAAACCAATCCTTTTGTCTAGTTTGATCACTAGTTTGGCCCCTGGGCCTATCCAAATGGTTCATTTGACTCATTTCGATTCAAATCGAGTCGATTTTTTAAAAATATGACCCCTAAAGGATCAAGGTATAGGTAAGGGCTAGACAAGGAGGAAAAGGGTGATACTATTTATGAGGACCCCAATATAATTGATGATGTAACATTGGTTGTCATTTGAATGTTTTTTCTCATTTGTTCATAATGCCTTCTTTCAAAGTTTCAATATATTGTTGCTATTTTATAAAATAGCACACATAAACATATATATATTTGTAATATATCATGTTTCTCCATTTCCAAATTTTCAACAGTACTTTTCCAATGTGTTTTCATTTCGTTAAGCCGGTTCTTATTTCTTCATATCTTGCAACTTAAGGTTTAACAAAACTCAATGGTGAGAAAAAGTTCAACCAGAAAATTCAATGCAATTAACAACATGATTCTTTAGGCAACATTAGAAAATTCAACAAAAGCAAGAAGATAATTTGCAATGGGAACATTGACTTACGCACATAAAATAATCATAACCTTAGTACTATCAATGAGTTATTTTTAAAATGGTGTTTGGTTGTGAGAATTTTGGAAGGTTTAGATGTGCAACATATATATTCATGTGCTTGAACTATGTTGTGTAAATTTAGTGAAGTCTCGATAGAGCTTTATTAAATGAGATTGTGTCATATTAAGGAAAGGTTGGATGGGAGTCACACTATCATGGAACAAAAGAGGAATATGTCTTGTTATTTTGAGGTGAAATTTTTAATTAGACATTTTAAGAAAATTTTACATTGTGGTGGTTGGCAATGACTATTTACAATGGTAAGCATCATTGCATTATGATTGATTCCTCCAAAAATTTTAATGGACATAAATATAACATATGGAAGCTACAAATGATTGCAATTATTAAGTACCAATGATATTTTGGAGGGGTTATAGATTTGATAGATGCGAAGTGTGTGTTTGGTGCCAAACATAATAAAATGATAATGCTAATTAAGATTTTTTTTCCATTGATGAGATGGTTCCTTAGGTACAAAATGTTGTAGATGTATGTACAATGTGGAAATTGTTGATTATGAATCTACATGAAACTTTAACATAACACTAGGGAGTGTTACCTTCAAAATTTGTATTTTTCAAGAAGGCGATTCAATTGCAAACCAATTACTAAAATGTCCAACTCTATCATTTGAACACTTTGTTGAGACACTTTAACATCCCTTCTAATACTTTTGGTATTATTGTTGATAAATTGTTAAATCAAGTATTTAAAAAGGAGAGGTGTGGGGCATTAAAGAACACAAGAGGCCCATCCTAAACTTTTATTAGTATCAAGTTAAAAAGAAAAGGAAAGAAATGATGGGAAGAAGGAAAAAAAACATAGGCAAAGCTACTTATATACAAATGCATGTAAAATTAGTAGTTTTAAGAATTTGATATGTTACTGCTTGTGGTAAAGTAAGGACATTTAAGTAGGTGATGTTGATGGTGGTTTTAACACAATAAATGATAACCTTGCAAAAAAGTATAGAAGTGTAAACAATGTAAACTTTGAAACAGGAATTGTATCGATTACCCGTTTTTTTGAGGTAGTAAAAAAATCAACTGATTTTGAAAAGCGCTGATTCAGAATACATACATACATACATACATACATACATACATACATACATATATATATATAGCATAGTTTTTGACACTTTAAATTTTCTTATGTACATTACTTTTAAAATGTTAGTGATTTTCATGTGATTTTAAACAGTGTTGATGTAGTGCCAAGCATTTTTTTTTGAAGATTTATTTTTTGACTTTAAATTTTCTAATGTATTAAATGTGAATAATTTTTTCTAAATTTAACAATTTTTCAAGTAATCATCTTCTTCACATTTTTTTGTTTTTCTTTTAATTTTTTATTTTTTTTGTAGTGAGATTTTTATTTTTTTTGCATAGTTAAAAAAAGTCGATATTTTAAAGTTTCAATCTTCTATAGATTTATATATCATTAATTAATATTTCAATGCACATCAAATATTTGTCTCTAAAAAAACTAATAATTTTTAATATTTGACATAAAAATACACATTTTGAATATAAATATAACAAAAAATTTACACATTTTGAGACTTTTTTGCTAAAAATGACATGTCAAATAAACAATTTTTATAGGAAAAAATTAACAGAAAATGGTTAAAAAATAGAGTTTTTTTTTATTAATTTCATGTCAAAAAATAATAATAATCACAATTGTTTTTCAAAAAATAATGATTCACATAAAAATTAAAGTGAAAATAACATAATACAAATATTAAACATATAACAACAATAATTGAATACTTATTCTTCTCATAAAATGTCAAAGTCAAAACATTACAAGTATAACTAATTAATAGTTACAAAAAACGAGCTTGATTTCCAATCATAACTTAAATTTAATCAATAATATCATGTAATCCATGCTCTTCATCTTCTAGAGTTTCATCATTGTCTTCTTCCATAATATTTTTTGCTTTAATTTGGTCATTTTCCTCTTTTGATAGATCTTTGATGTCTGTGAATCTCCTAGTGCATTCCTTTCCAATCACTCCATCTAATGGTGGTTGAAGTTCCTTTGCCTTTTTTGCCACATGTGATTCATTTTCCTCAAACCAACTTCTTGCATTATATTTGGAATAAATTGAAGAGCATTAATTCTTCGCTAAATAAATTTGCAGTGTAGTAGGTATTTTTCAATGGCAATGAAATTTCTTCTTATTTATGGGCAACATGCTAGTGTTGTACCTAATCATCAAGTACAAAATAAATAATGAAGTAAATTAGTATAATGACATAAAAATTAAAAAAGAAGATATTGAAATTCAATTTTATATAATAAAACTTACTTGGGCTTGAGAATAAATCCAAAATTCAATCTCATTCATTTGAACATAAATATATAAGATAGTCAATCAATGACTGTGGTTTTTTATAAATGTTAACTATCTCTCCGTTTGCTTCTTTATCTTCATCTCTTAGTTTTTTTACAACAACATCATAAACTAGTACTTGGCTTGACTCTTTCCATCTACCCGATTCAGAAGCATAAGCTTATAGTTATCATATTTTGTCCAACTTTCAACATGGATGAACTCACAATCACTTATAATTAGTTGATCTTTGCGGTTAATAAGATTTGACTTTTGGCTATAACATAAAATAGAAAATATTCAATTAACTTGTACATATATGATTTTTTTTAACATTAATCAAACACACAATTTCAATGTCTTACCATTTAAGTTGCATCCTTAAGTTTTTTTTTCATTGAAGCTTATCAATAACACTGCCAATTGTGTGTCTGAATGAAACGTCACAAATCTCCATAATGGTGATGTTGTGACTTCTACAAATCCAGCAACCACTTTACTAAGAACTTGATAAGTATAAGGGTCACTATCATATTCAATGTTTGAGATATTGAAACCATGAGGAACCATTGCAATAACTAGGGAATACTCCCTTTTAAGTATGGATTTTGCAATGTCTTCACAATCACTTTGTATTATTTGATATTGGATAGCCTTGAGCCCATTCCAAATGAAATCTGTAAAACTAATATCAAGTTCAACATTACTAAGATGCGTCTTTCTCAATCTTTCCATCTTAATTTTTTCAATAAAGCTTCTGAAACTATATGGTGCTCTATTTGCATCATTCTTCGTCCTTAATGAAATAAACAAATATATGTATAAGTTATCAAATAGAAATAGTATACACATGAATAAAAATGAATGTATAAATCAACATACCTTTTTAAATGCAAGATAAAAATCTTTTAGTGTTGATGTAGAACTTGAATATGGGTAGTTATATACACCATCATCCCAACTATCTTCATTCAACAACTTAACCATTTGTTCTTGTATTTTCATGTAAACCTTCTGACTGAATAAATAAAGTAAAAAAATTAATATAATGATATATATAGCAAATACTACCAACAACAATATGTTATATTTAAAATAAACTTATAATCTAAAAACAAGTAAAAATAATTCAACAAACTTACTTTTGAAATTCTTCACACATTTCATCCAATGATAATTCCTCTGACTTCACACGAGATAATATTGTTTTGATAAGATTTTTATCCCTAACTCTTTGAAATGCTCTCCAAGGTGTGATAGTCATATCTTCTGGAAGGAGCTTCATTTCAGGACATGATTTACTGCTATTACATATCAATGGTTTAGAATTTTTGACCTTCTAGTTTTTAATACCAATGTTCTACCACATGTAAAAAATCTCATTAAGAAATTCTCATATCTCTCTAGTTATAAATGCAAGTTGGAAAATGTTATCTATACCTCTGAATATATGAGAATTTACTTTGCCACCTTTTGAATTTATTTTTTTCTTGATTTGATAACCTATTTCCATACAACATTCCTTTTGAAAGGCTAGACTAACATTTGTCTTCTCCCCACCACATTTTTCTTCAAATTCATTATGAATAAATCTAACCCTTTCGATGAAAGTCATAGACATCCTATACTCATTATCTGTATTATTATCTCATACCAATAACTATGCTTCTGTATCTGTTAAACCAACATAAATGATACATTTCATTGTTTCAAAATGCGGGTTATTGGGATATTCCTCCGTTAATTGCCTTTGAGTTTCTACAAAATGGTTCCCCCCAAGTACATAATGTTTGTATTCAGAACATTTTGACTTATCAAATGTTTCTTTATTGGGAAATTGAATTGAATCAACAAGAAGCACATAATCAACCACACGAGCATATGGATTGTACCTCATCAATGTCTTTAAGTTGTGAACATGTCGATGGTGTGGATTTTTAATTTGATATTTAAATTGTTGTTCATTTGGCTTATATATTTGGATGACATTAAGTTGAAATGTACTACCACCCTAAATTAAGTTTGTTTTCGTTAACTGATTCAAATGACATTTTGTTTTGTTTTAATAATGTGATCCTCTAAATCAGCTCCTCGTGTCATGTTTTCCCTACTTCCTTTTGAATTTTCACTAAGATCTTTTGTGCTGGCCATGATTTTTTGAGAATTATCAACTTTAAATTTCTTCCTCCTCTCAATTATCATATTTTCTTCTACATAAGAAATATCCTCATCATCAACTAGAACGAAGACATTCTTGGGCATTTTTTCTTTTGTTCTTTTATGTCTCTTCTCCCTTCTAACATCATTTCTAATTTCATCCTGAGTAATGGCAACATATTCTTCGGATCCAACTTCAGCTTCAACTTCCTCATCTTCAAAAGTAACATGTCTATATTTTCTAGATTTATCCACTATAGGCATTCTTTGTTGATCCCTTGGATGTAGTCTTGTAGCATCATGAAGTACCTTTTTTTTGCTTATTTTTCATATCTTCTTTTGACCCTGAGTAGAAACTTCCGATAACATTCATAATATCTTGTTTTATAAAATAATTTCCTCCCAACATAATTGAAAGACATTTAGTAAAATTTTGTCAAACAAAATATAATATATCAATAAAAACTAAGTTATAAAAAATATAATGATACAGTTATAATAACGCAAAACACATAAATATAAATAACAATACTTACAATATTTTGTGCAATGTTTTTTATGATTTGTTACGTATCCTTGTAGAATCATTCGCCGTGTCATACATCAATAATGAAAAATGATATCTAATCTTGTCATGTGACTTGGGCAGTTTTGTAAGTACATAAACAAGTTCAGTATCCGACATCAAATATATGTCTAGTACTTTCCCCAACACCTCATAATTTCCACCATCGTAAATCATTCTATCATATAGATAAATCTGCAGATCTTCTTCGCCTTCTTTATCTTTCACAAACCATGCAAATTGTGTATGCTTCAATTCTTGTGATTTATTCCAGTAAGAAACCTACTTATTTTCCTTTGAGGAGCCACTTGCTAAACTTTTAGTCATTAGCTCAGGTTAAGTTAGTTCAACAATATTTTTTGAGGATCCACCTCCAACTTTAGATGATGTAACTATTGTCTTTGGTCCAGAAAGATTCACATAAAACTTCCTTGATGCCATTTTCCTGCAAAATAAAATAATATATATATATTAATGAAATGAATCTATATTTCATTAACTAAATGTTAATTTTTTTTAATGAAATGGGTTTTTTGTCTGGTATCCTGCATGAACATAACAACCTAGCTGGCACATAACTACTAGTAACCCTATGGGGGTTTAAGACCCGCACTTAGTGGGATTTGAACTCAATTCTACCTAGTTTCAAAATTTTCATAAATTTCAAATTAATAAACTGAGTTTCTCCCCAAGACAAAGAAAATATATTTAAAAAAAAATGATTTGTCGACATTTAACAAACTATTTTCTCAAAATTACTCGTTGAATGGTCGAAGTAAAAGGAAAACTAACCTTTGAAATGCGATAATATCTCATTGAATGTGTTGTCAATGATAATGTAGTTTCTCCACAAAATCGCTCCAAGATTTTTAACGAAACCTCGAGAAGTCTTGATGTGATGTGAGGAATAGTGATAACAGAATTGATTATATAGCGGAAATTATGGAATTGTTTTATTGCTTCTTGAATGTGGTATTAATTTTTTTTTTTAATAAAAATTTAATATATAGTTAATATTATGATGATATAATAATTATGTGTACACGTGGGATAAAAAGATATAATAAAAATAAAAATAAAAATCAATTGTCTAGTAAATGCTATATAATATTTATGTAAAAGATTAATTTAAGTAGAATATTTAGTTTAATTTTGAAGGAATGTATTAAACGATTTTTTTTTGGGAAATTTGAATGGAAATTAAGAGTCAAATTTTTCAAGAGAAAATTTTAGTAAAAAAATTTCAATAAATTGTAGAAGAAAAATTTGGAGGGAAATACTTCAAATGAATTTTTTGGAGGGAAAATTTTCGGCAAAAAAAATTGGAGGGAAATTTTCATTCTTTAAGCTACATATTATCATTAGGAGAGAGTGCATTTGTATCATTCAAACTATTCTATTTGAAAGTCATGGATTCTTCTGATAGTGAAGTTTCTCTTTTTGAAGCATCAACATCTTTGTCACGTAATAATTCTATTCTTATTGATGAATATAACAAAAATCATTTCACTATGAATAGAGAGTCAAATCTTCCACTTAGTCCTAATCCTAAGGACTATGAGAGTAGCACTGATGAAGGGTAGGATGAAGAATTTCAAATAAATAGAAAGTCACAATTTCCACTTGGTCCTAATTCTATGGACTATGAAAGTGACAATGATGAAGGTCAAGAAGAAGAATTTCCAATAAATCGAGAGTCACATTTTCCACTTAGTCCTAATCCTAAGGACCATGAGAGCAGTAGTGACGAAGGGAAGTATGATGAATTTCCAGTAAATAGAGAGTCACATTTTCCACTTAGTCCTAATCCTAAGGACTATGGGAATGACAATAACAAAGGGCAGGATGAATAATTTTCAGTAAATAGAGAGTCACATTTTCCATGTAGTCCTAATCCTAAGGACTATGAGAGGAACACTGACAAAGCACAAGATGAAGAATATCCAGTAAATAGAGAGTCAAATTTTCCATCTATTCCTAATTCTAAGGACTATGAGGGTAGCACTGACGAAGGGAAAGATGAAAATGATGAAGAATATCCTCCAAATCAGTATTTCAAAAGCATAGATGACGATAGTGAAAATTTTCCTACAAATGAGGATGGTAATGAATATTTTTCAAACAATGATGGTGATGAATTCCCTAACTATGTTCAAAATGATCATAGTGAGGATAATATTCCTCCTAATGATGATGAAAATGCTTATACATATTATGATGAAATGATGGAGACATTGCCAACAAATATTGTATCGAGAAGTAGGAGTAGACTTTTTCGTATCAATCCAAGATGTTCTAGTTATACAAGGGGTAGAGCAGAATATCTCATGAGAAGAAGTTCTATCAGTGATCTCATTTCAAGTGAATGTTGTCAAAAGTATTGCTTGAAACATATGGATTTCAAGTTTGCATTGGAGAAAAGGAAGATACGTTTGTCAATGAATAAAAGCATGCAAAATTCATATTTAGTGGGGTGCATGCAATCTACATTGTCAAGTTATGATTATCATATTGGGTCTTTATTTATCTATAGAAAGGATTTCAAAATGTTTCATTCAATTGGTAATTTTGTATGTCAAGGATCGAAGAAAATTTAGAAAAAGATCCAACATTTTATTCAGAAGCACGTCCTAAACGAGAGTTTGGGCCATTATCAAATATTATAATGTCATGGATGAAAGACTTATTTTCAAAGCATGGAGAGTGTATGTCAAATAGAGCATAATACATATTTAAGATAATTTCTAAAGATGATAAATCTACAACTTATACAAAGAATATGTAGAAGATGTTGAAGGAAATGGTTGTTTTATTACATATCAATATTAAGGAAAAGAAATACACAATAGTGTGTACTTGTTTAACGAAAGTCTCACAAATGATATGTTTGATGTTACACTAGAAAAAACTTGGTTAAACAAAACAAAGCACCAAAGGTTCACTTGAGATTTTGTGGCATTGCACCCCATTTTATTACTTTAGGGATTAAATAATAATAATAATAAAACAAACTTGATTTAATATGTAGAAGGTAAATGTATGTTATAATGGTGACAAGGTTAGAGCCTACATGTTTTTTGACTTTTTTGCTAATGAGGTAACTATTATGTACTTCTAGATGAGAAATAAAGAATAATTTTACTTCAAGTTAGATCTAAATGTGGCTAAAAGTTGGTTGGCATTTTGAAAAGTCAACCAATGTGTAAGGTAAATAATAACAGGATGAAGAACAATGATCAGTAATTGATGTGCATGGTGCACATTATGATCAAGGTGTCATATTTATCTAAAGCAGTGACAAGATGGGGCTGGTTTGCATGGTATAAAAAAAATATAACGATGCAAGAGCATTCAACTCAGAAGAATCATTGTACTTTAGTAGACATAGGGGGGTCTTGTGTTTTAAGGAAAGTGTTAAAATTAATGTAATGACTTAGGCTTTTGAGTGATTTTAATGAGAATAGGAATTAATTAAGTATTGTGAGGCATATTTGTAAATGTTCTCAAATGTTGGAGAATATGAGAGATTTAGGATAGTTGAAAGGTTTGAGAATCAGTTATAAATATTAGATTAGGAGTTGGTTTCATGATTTGTGGATTAAAGAAGATCCTTAGGGATAAATATGAGATTTTAGGATTTTGTTGAGAAGTTTATGGATCTAAACAAGGAATTGGTTATAGAATCATTTTGTATAAATGTAAGCCAAGAAGGCAAAGAAAAAGTTAGTCAAGTTAGATAGTTAGATAGTTAGATAGTTAGTTAGTTAAGGGTTAGCTAGTCACTTAGTTAGAGGGTTTGACTATAAGATTACGGGTAGGTAGAAAAACAGAGGCCACTGATTAGAATATTTGGCTAGAGAGAGAGAGACTCGTATGTAAATATTTATTTATCAATATAGAGAATTCGATTTTGAATTGTGTGGTGTGTATTGATTAATGGAGTTATGAATTGTGTGTGAAAGCTAGAGTTTCTGCATAGTATATGTACGTAGTTGGAGTTCGAGCAGAACACAAAGAAGAAGTGATATGAAGGATCGTATTGGATTGCTTGAATCCATTCGAAGGATCGCAGTCGAGATTCAGGAGTGCCTGTGTTGAAAGAGTGAAATTCAGTGTTGCAGGTTTATTGATCGACCATCGATCACTATCAGGATCGATGGCGATCCACTAATATAAGATATCATGAGTGAGTTGTTGTATGGTAGGGATAACTTTGTGTTTAACACAATTTCACAAATAAACAAAATAGGTCAACAGAGATGAGTCAACTGAATAGGATGATGGGGACCGTCGGATCAGTTTATATCGACAGATAATATTGGCGGAACATGAGAAACCTGACAAGTTCATGGAGAAACCTCGAAGTAGCTCTGGATCATCCGATCAATAGATCCGTAGATCTACCACTCATCACACGCCAATAAGCTTGTGCGATAGTCAAGGAAGAAAGGTGGTTTTATTAGCGAAGCTATTTATCAGGTGAAGAAAAAGTAGTAAGTGGTCTTTAGAAATTATAAACGATTCCATTAATCGACTGACACATAGCACTCGGTGGAGAGAGAAAACCACTTTATCGAGTGGGTTACATTGCACAAGATTATCGTCCGATATTGTTGTTAACCGTTGGATCAAATGAGTTTTGATCAATAGTGGAGGATCACCGAATTGTTTTGTTGATTGGGGGAGCCAAAAACTGTTGGACTGAATGGTAATATCAACGGCGGAGGATGAACTTGAAAAAGTGATCCTCAGTTACCTTTCCGTGGACAGGCAGAAAGGTAAAGCTTACATGTGTTTTATGTGTATTTCTATTATACGAGGGATATAATAGAAATCAAGTGGATTAATGTATTTTGGGTTAAGTTGGGTGTAACCAAAGGCAATTGACCATGATATGAGGTTTGGTCAATATGCGCAGGGCATAAAGATTAACTAAAGTTTATGAGGGTGTATAAGATTCCACTAGAAAGCTTTATTAAAGTTTAAGACTATGGATAGTCAAATAAAATGTTTCCGCATGAAGATTAATAAGAAGCTTTAAACCGTTATTTGTGAAAGTTTTCACCATGGATCAGGTAATTAAGGCCTGGGACCAGTGACATGCAATTTTATTTGCATAATGTGGGTAGTGTCAGCTTAGGCTAGCATCATTTGGTATCAGAGCCAAATAAGGAAATTTTGTGTAAAAAGCCTTTGAGAAATTTAGAAGAGAGTTATGTTTTAAGATATGTATGCAGGCAAGAGGAGATTAGAATTTAATTTGACAAACAATAGGCAAACAGTGATAAAAGTATATCAGAATTTGCAGATGCAAGAAACAGAGAACAATCCATTCAAAGTGCAGGAGAATGGTAGAACATATCATGTAGAGATCTTAAAGGTGAGATGATATGTTTTTATTTTAATTTGATTTGAAGATTGGAGAGTTTATGGTCTTTATATTGATGCACATGTAGCATCTTAAGAAGGTGAGAAGACTGCAACAACCTAGAGCAAGGAGTGCTCAGTTGGTTCCAAAGGGAAGAACCAGAGAGATGCCAAAAGACCGAGCACAGAGGAGAGAAGCTTAGTGAGGCATGTGTAGCAAGAAGGAGACTTGTTACTGCAGAGGTATTGTTACAACTCACAAAGGAAATTCCACAGATGATGTGGGTAAAATTTCTAAGCAATGAAGGATGTTGATAAGACTTTCTAAGTGAAAGAAGAGGTGGTAAAAACCAAGTATTTCATTGTGATTGAAATACAAGAGGACAATTGTATTCTTAGAAGATAAAGATGAGTTGAAGCCTAGAAGGAGCAGAGAGAAGTGCTCAAAAGAGGTTCCAAAGATATAGAACCAAGGGCTTGCCAAAAGACCAAGTACAGAGGAAATCTTGGTGAGGTAAGTGGTAGCAGGGAGGATTTGTTGTTGTAGAGGCTTTAGTGCAACTCATAGTGAGTGAGTGAAGAACTCATAGAGATGGAAAAGAAGATGACTACTAATAGTCATAGCAGAGGTTCTGAGGAAGACCACAACAGAAGAAAAGTGAAGAAGGAGGATGCCAAGGCAAATGGCAAGAGAATGAGTCAAGAGGAGCTTGAAAAGGAAATTGTAGAGTTAAAAGAACAACTCGATGCATTAAGGAGGATACTCGAGGAAAGCCAGAGACAAGGTTGGGTCTTGAGGAAAAGGGCAGTAAAATGGCATAAGTTATAGAGAAGGCTGCAATAGAGGCAAGTGAAGTGGCTGGTGGAAAACTCAGAGAAGCTGAGTTGGAAATGGAAGTTTCTAATTTTGAGGCATAACAAGGTGAAGTTCTGGGTGAAGATGAAGAATGGAGATCAATGAACTATTGGGATAGTTCAAAGCAGCATACTGAAATGTTGCCAAAGGAAGAAGAGAGACCAAGGCCTTATGTTTTTTATTTTAATAATTGTTTTGTGAGTGCATGTTTAGTTGTAGATGCTGGAGGAAATTTGGCACAAATGAGCAGCCAAGTAAAGACGGTAGAAGAGGATTCTGTGGAAGAATTTAATCCATTGAACATAGATGTTCAATTGCTGGAGATAATGCTAGAAAGTCAGGATTTAATGCAGAAAGAGATAATCATGAAAGAGGGTAAGGATGAAAGGGAAAAAAATAAGAATTTGACAACTTCAAAGAGAAGAACACCAATTTGAAGAGTTAGTGAACAAAATCAACAAACTGAAACAAATAGAAGGTTGTAACAGTAAGAGGCAGAGTATGGACCAGCCCAAAGATGTGCTGGAGATGGAGATTGAATAATTATGGCAGTTGATGATGAAACAATCCAGGATGAGCGAAATGAAAACAGGAAGGATAATCAATCAGAACTTGAACCTAATTGACAAGGAGAGGAAGATGAAACAGAAGACAACAGACATACAACAACAACAAAGGTGCAGAGCATTCAGACAACTAAAAACTAAAGTTTGGGACCCTGGCAGTTTTCTATCAACATATGAAGACACATGATCAGGAGATCATGAATGTTTTCTACTTTGGGAGTCTGATGCAGGAGCATTCACCTCAGAAGAATCATTGTATTTTAGTAGACATAGGGGGTCTTGTGTTTTAAGGAAGTTGGTTTCCTAATTCTTAAAATTAATGTAATTACTTAGACTTTTGAGTGATTTTATGAGAATAGGAATTAATTAAGTATTGTGAGGCATATTTGTAAATGTTATCGAACATTGGAGAACATGAGAGATTTAGGATAGTTGAAAGATTTGAGAATCAATTATAAATATTAGATTAGGAGTTGGTTTCATGATTTGTGGATTAAAGAGGATCATTAGGGATAAAGATAAGATTTTAGGAATTTGTTGAGAAGTTTATGGACCTAAACTAGGAATTGGTTATAGAATCCTTTTGTATAAATGTAAGCCAAAAGGCCAGAGAAAAAGTTAGTCAAGTTAGATAGTTAGTTAGTTATCTAGTTAGGGTTTAGATAGTTACTTAGTTAGAGGATTTGAATGTAAGCTTATGGGCAGGTAGGAAAATAGAGGCCACTAATTAGAATATCAAGCCAGAGAGAGAGAGACTCGTATGTAAATAATTATTTATCAATACAGAGAATTTGATTCTGAATTGTGTGGTGTGTACTGATTAATGGAGTTATGAATTATGTGTGAAAACTAGAGTTTCTGAATAGTATATGTATGCAGGTGGAGTTCGAGCAGAACATAGAGAAGAAGTGATATGAAGGATTGTATTGGATTGCTTGAATCCATTTGAAGGATCACAGTCGAGATTCAAGAGTGTCTGTGTTGAAAGAGAGAAAGTCAGTGTTGCGAGTTTATTAATCGACCATCGATCACTATCAGGACAATGGCGATCCACTGATTTACAATATCATGAGTGAGTTGTTGTATGGCAAAGATAACTCTATGTTTAACGCAATTTCACAAATAAACGAAACAGGTCAACAGAGGTGAGTCGACTGAATAGGACGACGGGGACCGTCAAATCATTTTAGATCGATGAATAATATTGGCGAAACGTGAGAAACTTGACAAGTTCGTGTAGAAACCCCGAAGTAGATCTGGATTGTCCGATCAACAGATCCGTAGATCTAATGGTCATAGCATGTCAATAATCTCGTGCGATAGTCAAGGAAGAAAGGTGGTTTTATCAGTGAAGTTGTTTATCGGGTGAAGAAAAAGTGGTAAGCGGTCTTTAGAAATTCTAAGCGATTCCATTAATCGACTGACACGTAGCACTCAGTGGAGAGAGAAAACCACTTTATCGGGTGGGTAAACATTGCGCAAGATTCCCATCCGATATTATTGTTAACCGTTTGATCAAATGGGTTTTGATCAATGGTGCAGGATCACCGAATTGTTTTGTTGATCGAGGGAGCCAACAATCGTTAGATTGAATGGTAAGATCAACGGTGGAGGATGAACACGAAAAATTGAGCCTCGGAAAATGTGTCAAGGCCATGGAAAGGTAGAAAGGTAAAGCTTACGTGTGTTTTATGTGTATTTCTATTATACGAGGGTTATAATAGAAATCAAGTGGATTAATGTATTTTGGGTTAAGTTGGGTGTAGCCAAAGGAAATTGATCATGGTATGAGGTTTGGTCAATATGCATGGGGCATAAAGATTAACTAAAGTTTACGAGGGTGTATAAGATTCCATTGGAAAACTTTATTAAAGTTTAAGACTATGGATAGTCAAATAAAATGTTTCTGCATGAAGATTAATAAGAAGCCTTAAACCTTTATTTGTGAAGGTTTTCACCATGGATCAAGTAATTAAGGCCTGGGACCAGTGACATGAAATTTTATTTGCATAGTGTGGGTAGTGTCAGCTTAGACTGGTATCATATAATTCTCAAGGTGTTACTCCACCAATTTGGAGGATTTTCCAAAGGATGAGATCCCACAACCTATAGAAGAATGATCACATATAAGAAAAAATACATGTTGTTGATCCAATGTCCACCCTCAACACATTTTAATTTAACACATGACTAATTTAGGTAGGAGTAGGCTAGATATGGGAGGGATTGGGGGAGGAATTGGTTCATCCCACTATCAATTATTAGCCACCCCCACCCCCACCTTACATATATACATATATACATATATACATATACATATACATATACATATACATATACATATACATATATATCATTTTGATTTCATGCACCTTCATTTAGGTGGGGGGATGAGCATGAGGTTAGGGAGGAGTGTAAGGAATTGTTGTGATTTTGTGTCTAAGGGGGTAGGGAAGGAGGATGTTGAAGGAAATAGGAGCACTCATGTTGGATTTCTTGTTTAAAAAAAATAAAAATGATTCTTCTTTTTTAAATGCTATAAATTTAGTTATTTTGGTCATTTTAATTTAATCTTAAAATATCATGTCTCCCTTATAGTTTCAAGTTTCTTTGCAATAATTTTCCCTCTTTTTTTCTCTTGAATAGTTTTGTTTTGCAACAATACTCGTCATTAGGGCCACAGTTTCAATTTTATCCCCCAAAATAAAATTAAGTGATCGTGGAATCACCACTTTTTGAAATGAGATAAAATAGCCACTAATTATGACCTTTAAAACATGATCATTCTAGAGAGTTCTTATCAAGTTTGTAACTATGTTCATGTTGGATATAGAGCATACAAATTTTATCTCTAACTTTCTACTAGCATTAAAAGTTGAATTTTGGGGTACAATTGAGAGGTGTATGTGGTGTACGAAAAAAAAAAAAACATAAAGATATAAGGTTGGGGAGAGTGGATTGGAGGATTTCTAAAATGTTAACTTTGATTTTACTCATACTCCATGATTGATTAATTGTATTTTTCAAAGGAAAAATACTTACAACTTTCATGAGAAGCTCATTCCATATTGCTTTATAAATTCTAGTGACATTTCTTTTCAATATAATCATTATAAGAGGTTCATAAAGTTGTGTACTATAATGATATATTAAAGATATTTTGGTAGTCCATGTTAGGAGTTAATAGAGTGGCTTAATTTACTTATGAATTCTCATGTCTTTTTTAGTTATATATAATGGTTTCCTCCCACTCTTGTATATCTCAACGAGACATATTATATTTGATGTATGCATTGTTATACATTAATCAACATAGTAAGATCTCTTTTTCTTTGAAAATTATTTAATGATGATGATGATGATGGTTAACATCCATTGAGACCAAAATTTGGTCTATCGGACCTAAAGAAACGAATTATTTAGTTTGATTTAAGATTTTATTCCTATGCTCAAAAAGCTTGGAGAGAAGCCTCCCGAGCTCACTATAATTTTGACATCTTAAAAGGCTAGGAAGGTCAGTATTGCAACAAAGATTGTGAAACTGAGATCTAATGTGGTTGTATGTGGGGCACTCTAAGAGGAAGTTATTTTCATCCT
>APFE030393437.1:214791-229785 GCA_000404065.3 Pinus taeda
ATTGTCAAATCTATCCATTCATTGCAAATTATGCACGTATAAGTCTTTTATATTGGTTGAGTAATTGATAAGAACAACATGTTCATACTCAATGTCAAATGCTTGTCACATTTTAGCCTATTTTTGTATGTTTAATTATTTGTCACTTTTTTGGGTGAAGAAATAATTTTATAAATTATTGACAAATAAATCCTTGAAGAATATTACTTTGTAGTATTACATGTTGTAGAATAGTACATTGTTATATCACTGGTTGTACACGCAATCTAATTTATCACTTAGTCCATTGAATATTTTTCAATTGAATTCAATTATAGAAATAATTTTATGGATTGTTCTTTCAGCATATAGATCCTTGAAAATTACTTTGCGATATTAAACGTTGTACATGTAGACTAACTTATCACTAACCTAATGCACTAGATTTGTTGTGTGTACATTTTGTAATCTATATAAAATATGGTTTTAATAAAAAATAAATATTGGTAAACAAATATACATTTAATGTGAATTTTTAATCACCTCTTATGTTTGTTCATTTTAAATTCTAAGAGAAAATAAACTTCCCCCAAAAAGAATAATAATGGTGGTAAAATTGGTGTTTGACATTAGTTTTGGGGTTTCACTAAAAATGATTTAATGCTAAAAAAAAATGCACAATTTTAAGCCTTGTGTTTATCTTTATTACCTAATTAGGTATTCATGTAAGATATTTCATGCTTGGTTACATATTCAAGCCTACAAACACTCCATATTACAAACAAATACCTATCTATTTGAGTTATAATGACCATTGCTACAATCATGATAACACTGAAGAGTATCATGACTTTTATCATTGCATTTCTTTTATCACTAGATAGAATAATAGAGTTAATACTGAATTTCGAGTACTTGATTTTCATTAAAGGTTGTAAAATTTTCCAGGGAATGTTGATGAATTTTATTTTGTAATGTATTTTTATTTGAAGGATGATTTATTTACCAAAGCCAAACTTAATTTAATTTAGAAGCATTTTTTAATAGATATAACATTATGAAGACTATTTATAGTTATTTTTTACTTTTTACAAAATTGTTGATTTTAAAAAGAAATAATTTACACTATTTTAGAAAAATAAATTTGCATGGAGAAAAATAGGTTGGCCTTCAACCGGCATCAAAAAAAAGTCACTCGTTAAATGATCCAATATTGATGCTAAATTTAATATATATATTATATATATATATATATATATATATTAACATAATTTTGTTTCTTTTTATATGACAACAAATTAAAACCAAAATAAGTAACAAAAAACATCAGATCTATAGGAATTCCTATTTGAGCTTGATTGACTTAGAAGGTACATTGTAGTTTGTTATTATATTTTCCCTCTAGTTTTTGTTGTACAATATTGTGCTATTTGTAGTTCTCTTTGATTAATTTTCATTTTCAATTTGGTCTCCTCAATCAAGTATTATAATTTAAAGTTCCACTTTTCTATTTCATTGCCAACCTAGAATCAACTTAAATTATAATTTTTTTAAATTTGAGGCCCCAAATGAGAGATCTTCACTTTACCATGTTATTGGACATGACTTCCACTCCCACTCCCACTGCTAGTATCAAAATGAATTTAAAGAGACAAACACCATCTAGGTGGTGTGGCACCATCTCATGAAATGTGAGTATGAAGTTTTTTACATTTTTACCATTAAAGTGGTGTTCCCTATAACCTAGAATAATTAATCTTTTAGAGATATTTAGATTCAATAATGTGATTACATGTTTTCTTAGAATGAGGATAGCAAAAGTGACAATGATACATGTGTCTAAAGAAGTGTGCTAAATTTGAATGACTTTGTTATGTAGAAGGATGTCTTCTCCTTCTAAGTAATTCTAATTGGTTATATCATATACTCTTGGATTGAAATATATAACGTACTTCACTCTAGTCATATTCAATATTAAATTTTCTTCTTTCATCGAAACAATGCTTGGAAATTTTTTTAATTTCAAGTTGTAACATAGTAGATAATGTTTTGAATATTTTTAAGTTCATGTGATGAAACCTTTCTAATTGAATAATTGTTCATTAATATCATTAAGAAATGAAAACCAATTAGGTTCCAAACATGGATATATCGATTGTCCCTGCACGTCTCTAAAATTATAAACTTATAATGAAAGAGGTTGTATCTAGTCTCTTTATTGACTAGGGGCTAAACCACCATGCACCACAAAATTTCTAAAAGCAAAAAACATGTGACAAAAATTGATGAAAAAATATGTGTATGGACATAGTCATGCAAATAATATAATACATATACAACAAAGCGAATTTGTGTGATTTTGAGGGCAAAAGCGATAATTAGTTTCCAAGAGATTTACTAGTCCAATAAGATAAATTTAGATCTTAAATAGCTTTAAAAAAGCTTAAATGTGTGATCTATGTGCTCAAAAGGACAAGTCATTTCACCTAAAATGTTGGTTGTTCGTCCTCTTTAAGTGCCAATTTAGTTATTGTAAGTTTTTATGCCATAAAACCCACAGGGGCTTTAGTCAATGAACCTATGACATATCACATGCATTCATGGCATACTAACCAATACCCCTAATTTGACTACATATTGGAAAATACCTCTAAAGATCACATTACTTAACCCCTTAACAATATGAACCCAATACACCTTCCCAATTTAAAAAACCTCTACTTTCACTAGATATTGTAGGGATCCATTTTTTCATTAACATTTTTTATACCCCTTTATTGAGCTCCATTTTTTATACTTTCCAATATAAAATCCCTTTACCCCCTATATATCCCCCAATATATTATGTCATTTTTTCCTTAATATATACCCCAATATGAACACACGTGGTATGGTATTTCTCCTCTAGTGATGCCACCGTGATAACACCATCTTAACTCTTTCACAATTATGTATGTGAAGTAATAAGGGTAGGATAATTCATTAAACATGTATTTACACGCATGAAACATTCAAATTGGCCTTATAGATGTGGAAAATCTGAAATAAATTCAAAGTTTCCTAAAAATTAGTGTTCGATCCAAGATGCGTGCAATGAAACCATTAAACCATCAATGTAAATTTAAATGATAAAATTTGAAAGATAATTTATCATGACAATATCTAAGGTAAAAAATTACATAGGAATGGAAATAACCTTAAATGAAGAAACCTAAATTAAGATATTAAATAAGTAAAAGCCCTAGGTTACAAAAAGAAAGCAAAAAATAAATGAAAAAGTTTGATTTTTTTTTTTTTTGGTTTTTGGTTGAAGTAGATGATAGACAAGTGCCTTGAGAAGGATATGGAATACATAGTGTTGGTTGCTAAATTTACCTACTTTTTACCCACCTTTTTATCCCTTTCCTTCAACTATTTCATGTCTTTGCAAGGTTAATTTGTATATTGAGAAATGAAGGTATATCTATTTGTCATGTATTTGTGAAATATTAATCGATGAAGCGTAGTCCTAGGGGAACATTTCTTATGCGACTTGCTAGCCTAGGTTTCTTTGCAGATTTGAAAGGATAATGATCAACAGGCTACAATTCAGCGTATGGTTATCGATGAGTTGGTGGCGCTAATATTAGGATGTTGGATGTAATGATGTTCAACTGATGAGAGTTCGTTTGACCAATGCATTTGCTATACTATGTTTATGTCTGAAATGATTTGTAGGCAGACATCTGTTGTAATCTCTGGAAATCGTTGATAACATTCTTGTAATATTGAAATGTATAAGTAAGGTTACAAAGGTAGAAAAGAGACATCTAGAGAGAGAGACACTAGAGTTCTTAGAATGTAATAAAAGACTTATGTATTTTCCCTTTTTTATTAATGCAATCCTGATCTTCTTGGTATTAACTAGTCTTAGATCTTTCGCCACAACCTTGATCAAGAGAGTTGGGCCCACTCTCCTCATAAGGTGTTGTCAGTTTAGTGGTGTGTGTAGATTTATTTATGTTATGATTATTTTTTTGTCCTTGTAATGATTCATTAATTTTGCATTGCTATGAATCCTAATTTGTTGTTACTCTGATTGTTGTTACTGTTATTTCTTGTTGTTACACATTATTATATTGTTGATTGAATGCTCAATGATGGGTAGGGAAATTTTGGCTTGCATGACTTTGCATGGTAGCCTTGAAATAATCAGATGAGCCTTGGGTTGAAAATTAATGTGGGGAAGGGTGAATTCTATAATTCATATATGAACACCAAAATTTTGGCATCATTGGCGAGGAGGCTATCAAAGGCATGAAACAATGATCGATATAGAGCATAGGACCACTCTCTTGTCCTCGGAAGGGAATATTTCACCTTGTTCCAGGTCCTGAGCATTAGATTGCTTTGGTTGTTTCAAATTCTTGCTTTTTTTTAATTGATTATAGGAACCACTCTCTCGTCCTAGGAAGGGAAGTTTTTACCTTGTTTTAGGTCCTGAGCTTAGATTTTGTGGTTGGTTTGTTTCTCTTTATTTTGTCTTCTTGATTTAGGGGCCACTCTCTCATCTTGGGAAGGGAAGTTTCCACCTTGTTCTAGGTCCCAAGCTTTAGATTTGTTTAAATGTTTTTCTTTTTCTTTTTGATTGCATGAATAAATATCCAAATAAAAGGGGTAGAGGAATACCCCCAAGAAGAGGGATGAAATATTAAGGCAGAGTTACCTATATCCAAGAAATAATTTCAAGATCTAAGGTAGGGGAATCATCAAGAGCTGCTATGAGGGTTAGATCTAAAATGAAATCTAGAGGACAATCAGTTACACAACCAAATCATCCCTTAATAACAGAAGTTGAACTCAGGGAAGAAGAAATCGGAAGTAGTGACTCTACAAAACTCAGGGAAGAAGAAAAAGGAAGAATAGGATCAGAGGAATTGAGAATTACAAGTTCAGAAGAAGAAGAGGAATACTTGAGGGAATTCACTCCACCATTTGATAGAGTAAGTGTTGTTAGACAATCTCAATCCCGCATTGTAGAACAACTAGAACCTATTGAGATTCCAAGTGAATATTGGAAGATATTCATGGCTCATCCAAGTTCCACATTCAAATTACCAATTGGAGATATTAGAGGTGATACGCCTATGAAGCCTATTCTTTTGAAAACATTACCTAATTTCCATGGCCTCTATTCCGAAGGTCTGGACACATTCCTCTTTGCCTTCGACATTGTCTGTTGGAGATATGATTATATTTCTGATGCTCAGAAATTGAAGATATTCCTTGCTACTCTGAAAATAACTGCTCTGAGATGGTTTATGGGTTTAGGGGGGGAAATATATTAGAACATGGGATGACATGAAGAAAGTTTTACTTGAAAAATATTAGTACTACTGCAAATATCGAGATATTAAAGAGGAAATAGCTAAGATTTTGCAGAAGGAGGATAAGATCATGGAGGAATTTGTGGAACGCTTTAATACAGTTTGCAAGGATTTGTCCATAGTGATATGGATAAGGATATCTAAAAGATAATATTTCTCTGGACACTGAGGGAGGAATGATTGGAACTCCTGAATGTGGTAGGAAAGGGTGATATCTTAAAGGAAGAATTCGGCACCATCTATGAGTTGCACATCAAACGTTCATGCGGAGCTACGAAGCATAAGCAAGGAGTACGAGATCTCAAGACATTTAATAGTGGCGTTACAAAATCATAAATTAGAAACTTTTTGGATAATTTCAAGACTGATATTCTAAGCACATTTTCCTCACAATTGGATGTTCTGTAGGCAAAACATAAATAGAGGGAAGCTGAGAAGGCAATGGCCATTTTCTTCCCTCAATGTATGAAGAAGTACCCGCTAAAGGAGTTCCCACTTAATACTATTGAAACCTAGGCAATATGTGAGCAGAGTCATTCTACTGGCACATGTCCATCTCTTCCTAGGCTGAAGGCAATTTTTTAGGGAGTGAATGAAGAGGTAGATCAACTTTACTTCATGGGATCAAAGAAACCATGGTAACCATGACCACCAAACATGAATCAAGGTATGCCTCAAGACCCTTCTTAGTATTTTAATAATTTAAATTTTGGCCTCAGTCTATACCATTTTCACCTTCATGGCCGCAATAATATCAATATCCAATGCTCTGGCATTAATGGTCCCCCCAACCTGGTCCAACCCCTTCATGGTCCCAAAGCTGGCGTGGACCTCCTCTTCCTACAGGTCAATTATCCTAGCCTATGCCACAACAACAATTAAATTCTCTCTAATGCCTCTACCAACAATCCTCCTCTTCACTTGCAACTTCTTGTTTAATCCAACCCGAACCCAAATAATAGGGGAGCCTAACAGGTTGAGACACTAAACCTTCCTACATATAGTATTTCCACCACAGAATTAAATGAATTGAACCTTCGTTCTGGTCGGGTGGTAAATACTAAGACTTCATCGATAATTGTTGAACATACGAATGATGAAGCCTCATAACCAGAACTTAGGAATTCCTCTAGAACAACCGGGGGTGATTCAATGCAAGTTCCCATGGAACATCAACCCCCTTCTCAAACAATTGTCACTTGAGTATGTCAGAATGGTCCACCTTATCCTGAGAGACTATCCTTGAGAAAGCAAATTCCCCAACCTGAATTTTATCTCTTGGGGGAATTGCAAAACTTATTTGTCAAAATCCCATTACTATAAGCTATGAAGTATGTATCAATTTATGCCAAAACAATCAAAAAATTTTTTTCTAAGAAGCTTGGAAGAAAGCCGAAGGATCCACTCACTATCCATGTTATGGGAAAATTATCAAACATAATGTTGGGAAAGCCCACACCTGTTAAATATGGAGATTCATGCAACCCGATTCTTATAGTACAAATTAATGGAGTTGATATACCAAATGTGTTGGTAGACCTAGGGGCCACAATTAGTGTTATAACATCATAAACTACACTCTCCTTGGGCTTACTTGACCTTAAATCAACTCCTACAGTCTTAGAACTTGCAGACCAATCCACAGTACGACCAGTAGGAAACATAGAAGATGTGCCTATCTCTGTAGATTCATGGAAGTACCCTATCGACCTGTTGGTATTGCACACTCAATCTCCACCCGAGGGACATCCTTTGATTTTAGGAAGACCTTGGCTTGCGATCGCAAACACTTACATTGGTTGTCAATTGGGAAATATTGTAATATCCAATGGGGAAATCACAAAGAACCTTATCCTTTACCCCCCTGCAGAACCGAGTTCATCAGTTAAACCAAGATTTACCTTAATGTAAAATATCCACCTACGGATGAGCCTAAGCCTGAAAATGAAGATCTTGGACCAATTTCTACCATCGGTGAAGCCCTCTATTTTAAGGATGAAACAAAATATGATACTATTAACACTTTTATCAGTAGTCCCAACTCTGTTTCTGATTCAAACTGCTAGTTATTAGAATTTGTTATGAGCTACACCACCGAGGAAACCATTGAACCAGAAACCGAAGTTTAAAACATTCTTGTCATTGTACCCCATAAGAGTATTCCTGTAGAAATCGATCCAGGGAAAGCACTGAAAGTTAATCCTAATCTTTCACCTTCCCAGGCTAAATAATTGTTGAAATTCCTTCAGGACCATAAGGAAGCATTTTCTTGAGAATATACATATATGTAAGGGATCCCTATGGATCTATGTACCAATCATATATACATAAAAGATGAATGCCAACTTGTTAGACAACCACAAAGAAGGATGAATCCTCCCTTGAAGAACATTGTCAATGCTATGCAACCAACTCACAAAATAGAAGAAAGAGATAGATCAATGACTTCAAAAGTAGCCTCTTTGAGGGGGAAACCTCCTTTACATTACATAAAATGAACAATTCTTGGCTGATAGATATGAAAAGACCTCCTTTCTATATATAGGAGTCTAAGGGGTCATAATATAATCAGACTTGACCTAACAATAATAATGTAAGTGCACAACAATAACAATAAGGGGTACAATGACAATAATAATAAGGGAATACACTAGTATTGTAGGGACATAACATGCCCGTCTCCTTCAAAAAGGTGTTGTCCTCAACACTTGAGTAGTTCTTGTTACTTCTGTATAAAATTCTCATCGTCCCATGTGGAATCTTCAGTGGGTAAGTTCTTCCACTTGATGAGATACTCTGAAATTGATCAATTTCGTAGCTGTCAAGTTCTTGTTTCTGTGACTAGTTTAGGTTCCAATATGATTTTTCCTTCCTCGTCAAGTTCTGGAAATATTGTTTGAACTGGGAGCTTGTCACCTATAACCTTATTTAAGCATGAAACATGGAAAATTAGGTGCACTCGGGAAGATGCAGGAAGTTCGAATTTGTATGCCATAGTTCCAATTTTTTGCAACACCTTGTACAAACCATAATACTTTGGTGATAATTTATTATCCTTCTTAGGTTGCTTGAGGGGCATTTTTTTGTATGGTTGTAGCCATAGAAATACCTAGCCACCTACATCAAAACTTCTTTTGTTTCATTCTATTCTGCGCCAAAGCGAGGTTATCGTGTAAGAGTTGGAGAACTTTTTGTTCATGCTCGATGTGATATTCCACTACTTTAACCTTATAATTTTCTCTTAAATATGATGTGATGGACAATGGATGATATTCATAAAGAGCCATAAATGGGGTCATTTTTGCTGCAATATGGAAGGAAGTGTTATACCACCATTCCGTGAGAGGCAACCATTTGACCCATTGTGTCTGTTTATCAGATACAAAGCAACGAAGATATCCTTCCAAACATTTGTTCACTATCTCAGTTTTCCCATCAATTTAAGGATGATAAGATGAGCTATGAGCTAACTGAGTACCCAGACAAGAAAATATTTTTGTTCAAAAATTTCCAGTGAAAATAGGATCTATGTCACTTACAATAATCTTTGGGTTTCCATGTAGCTTTTGAATTGTTTCCATAAATGCAATAAATGTATTGGCTTTAAATGGATGATATAATGCACAAAGGTGTGCATACTTGGTAAGTCTATCAACTGCCACCATGATGACACTCTTTCCTTCAGACTTGGGTAAACTTGTGATAAAATCCATTGAAACCTCCTCCCAATGTTGAATTGGAATGGATAAATGTTTTAATAGACCTGGAGTCTTAATTGTATCAACTTTATTTTGTTGGAAAACTAAACAATCCTCCACAAACTTTTGAATATCAGATTTAAGGCCATCCCAAAAAATTCCTTCTTAACCCTGTGGTAAGTTTTTAAAAATCCTGAATGCCCTCCTAAGGGAGATTTGTGCAATTCCAAAGTAATCTTTTGTTTGAGTTTTATCAATTGGCTAAAAAATGTGTTTCTTGTTGTATCCTGATAATGTGCTATCATTTCTTCTGTAAAAATTTCCCAAGTGACAATTTGTTTATGAGAGAAAATCCATCGATACCATACAAAATGATTGGGTTCCAAATATAAAGTTGCAATGCGTACCTTTTGTGTGTTTTGCATATTATGGAGATCAAAATATTGCTCCATCTGTAGTATCCATGTTATGGGATTCTTTCTATCAAACTTCCTCATATTGATCTTTGGAACATGGTGGGTCTTCAATCCAACATTAGAGTCTATGAAATCATGATTAACATTTCTTTTGTTCTCATCATGAGTTTCCTTTACTGCCTTTTCACCATTAGTAAGAATTTCTTGTAGAAACTTTGTCAAATCTATATTCAAATCTTCCATGTTGCCTTTAACTTTTGCTTCTATACCATCCATCTTAGCTTCCATGCCATTCATCTTAGCTTCCATTCCATTCTTTAAACCATCCATCTTAGCTTCAATTACTTTTTGTGAGCGACATTTGTTGCACTTGGTCTCGTAATTTTGATATAGCATGTTGCAGTTCTTCCTCTTCTTCATGTGTCATAATAGAGATTTCAAGTTGCTTGCTAGGTGTTTCCATTTTCTTTCTTTGAGTCATCAATGAATGATAATTATGCTTCACAATGATCTTTGAAACACTTTAAACTACTTTCTCAAACAAGACTTTTGCAAATTTGAAAAAAACTACACATCTTTTTTCCGCTTTGTATGAGCTCGATCTTGAAATGACTGTAACTCTATAATTTTTGATCTCCATGTTCTCAAAATTATGGCCTATGATAGCCCTCTAAGTCTTCGTTCCAACCTCAGAATTCTGATCACAATTGGATTCTCGAAGAAAGAGTTATGCCCAATCTCTCACGATGACCTAATTATAGACTGGTTGAGTAGAGTGAACTTGTACGGCATTCCATGTGTCTTTGTTTCAACCTTAGGTTATGAAAATGATACCCAACAAACTAAAATCCATATGATTTTTGTCACTTTTTATGAAATTTGAATCAGATGCTCAGAGTGAAAGTTATGATGATGTTCCCAAGGTGACCTGCTTAAGATCCAGTTTGGGAGCCTAAAAAAACCCTAACTTCCTCAATTCATATATCCGAAAATATAGTGAGACAAGATCTAAACTTTGATCATGGGGTTAATCACAATTTATTCACAAATTTGCTTTAATTTCATCTTTTTAAGCTTCGTAGAAAAACAATTATAGCAAAAATTCAAAGATGACCTATTTGAAGGAGCGAAACCCTAGAATTCAAAGCTCTGATGCCAATTCTTATACAACCAACTCACAAAATAGAAGAAAGGGATAGATCAACGACTTCAAAATTATCCTCTTTGAGGGGGGAACCTCCTTTACATTACATAAAATGAAAAATTCTTGGTTGATACAAATGACAAGACCTCCTTTCTATATATAGGAGTCTAAGGGGTCACAATATAATCAGATCCGACCTAACACTAATAATGTAAGGGCACAACAATAAAAATAGTGGGCTTCTATGAGGCACAATAATAACATATGGAGAAAACATGGGCCCAAAAATAAGAATAAGGGGTACAATGACAATAATAATAAGGGAATACACTAGTATTATAGGGACCTAATAGTCAAAGAAGAACTGCAAAAGTTACTAGATGTTGGGTTTATTTATCGAATCTCAGACATTCAATGAGTACCCCCGCTAGGCATTGTTCCAAATAAAAATGGAAAGTGGCAGATATGTGTTTACTATATGTAATTGAATAAAGCAACTCCAAACGACCACTTTCCCTTACTTTTTATTGACCAGGTCCTTGACACATTAGCCGGGAAGTAGTTCTTCTTCTTTTTGGGGAGATTTAGTGGATATAACTAGATCTAGATAGCTCCTGAGGGTCAGGATAAAAACATTTTTACTTTCTTGTGGGGAACTTTCGCATACCAACTCCTTCCATTTGTCCTCTATAATGCGCCCACTACCTTTCAACTGGAAATATTGGGAATTGTTTTATGATCTAGTTAATGACAATGTTGAAATCTACATGGATGAATTTACCCCATATGGGGATTCTTTCGAAGAAGGTCTGGAGAATTTAGAGAAAGTACTTAAATGATGCAAATAGACACATGTTTCTCTTAGTACAATAAAATGTCATATGATGATGGAAGAATGAATAGTTTTGGGGTACCTACTTTTTGCTGTAGGAATACAGGTTGATCCTGCCAAGGTTGAGGTAATCTTAAGTTTTCCTACACCTAAGACACCAACAGAGGTACGTAGATTTACTGGTTATGCTAGATATTATCAATGTTTTATAGAGATTTTTTTAAAATATCATTTCCACTTTTCCAATTATTACCTAAAGATGCAAAAATTGTGTGGACAGATGCATGTGAAGCAACTTTCTCAGAAATAAAAGAACTAGCTTGTAAAGCTTCGATATTACGTGGTCCTGAGTGGAAACTCCCATTTCATATCTCTACGAATGCTTCTCATAGAGTAGTAGGGGTGGTCTTGGGACACTAGGAGGACAAGAAATTGTATGTGATTTACTATGTCAGCAAGAACTTAACGCTTGCTGAACTTAATTATAAGGTAACTAAAAAAGGGATTTTGGCTATTATTTATGCTATTAATAAATTTTAGCATTATATTATAGGGTATCCCACCTTTGTGCACACCGATCATTCAGCCATCAGGTATCTTATGAACAAATCGTAACTCCTGGTTGAATTACAAGATTGTTATTATTGATACAAGAATTTGATATTACCATTGTAGATAAACCAAGAAAAGATAACGTGGTAGCAATTTTCCTGTCTAGGTTGAATAATAATGATAAAGATACACCTATAGAGAATAGTTTTGTAGATGAACATATTTTTGAAATTTCTACTCACACCTTGTGGTATGCAGATATTTATAACTATCTTGCTACAGGAAAAGTACCTCATCATCTTCCATACAAGGAACATCAAAAAATCATCCATCATAGTGCCTATTACTCATGGATAGAGGGATACCTCTTCTATACAGGACTTGATCAGCAAATCCGTTGCTGTGTAGGTGAGGATGACATCTATGATGTTTTGAACGTAGCCCATGATGGCTCTTGCAGAGGGAATTTTGAGGACAAGTGAACAGGTCATAAGGTGTTGCATATGGGATATTATTGGCCCTCTATTTTTCGTGATGCTAGGAAATATGTTCGAGGGTGCATAGTTGTCAATGGATGGGTTGGTTGGTCAGGTGAGATGTTGCTACAACCTCAATAGTTTTTGAGCCCTTTGAGAAATGGGAATTTATTTCATTGGGTCATTCAATCCTCCTTCACATCAGAAATTTCATATTCTTGTTTGCACAGACTACATGACAAAATGGATAGAAGAAAAAGTTGTTGCAAAGGCCATTGAATGGGTTGTATTAGAATTTTTATTTGAAGAAATCCTCTCACAGTATGGAGCTCCTAGAGAGATAGTTTCAGATGGAGGGGCACATTTTACATCACATCTAATAGCAACGCTCATGAAAAAGTATGAAATCAAACATAGGGTGACTTCTCCATATGATACCCAGGCGAATGGTCAAGTCAAGAGCACAAATAAGTTACTGGAGGATATCCTCACAAAGAATGTAGTGAACCATCATTGAAATTGGGCCGAAAAACTTCCTGAAGCACTTTTGGCATATAGAACGACATGGCAGAATACAACATGATTTTCACCATATAAGCTTGTGTATGGAAAATCTCCTTTGTTTCTAGTGGAATTCAAAATTAAGATGCTCAAGACAAATATTGAAGTAGGTTTGGATCTTTCTGTAGCCCATAAACATTGACTGGAACAGCTAAATTTTGAAGAATCTAGGGAAATTAGGCGTATAGTGATTCTTCTTGCCTTGATAAAATTTTGTGGAACCTTTTTACAATTTATTGTTAGCTCAATCTTCTTCTTCTTATTAATGCATGTGTGTTTACTTCATCAAACATCAAACTGCTACCAAAAACATAAGAACAAGAACACAGGATGTTGGCTCTCTGCAAGGACCAAAACCTCTATTCTCTTGAGAGGAAATCCCTTTAGTAAGTTTCTCTTATTGAAGCTTCTTATTGATCTCTGCCAAACCCTAGATCCTTGACAAGAATATCCTCCAAGCACAAGTCAAGTCCTTCCTTCTTCTTACACTTTTTTTCCTGACACTTTGTCCTCCTTCTTCCGGCACTTTATCCTCCTACTTCTTTTGGCAACTAGTGATAGACCTTGTTATGCTTAGTTCTAGAAGAGATATTTTTCCTTAATCCTTTATGAGCTCTTTCACATAAGATGATGCCTTCCTTCTCTTAACTAAATGAGCTTCTTCCTTGATATGTAGGTATAAACTTAGTATGATTGTACTGCAGCCCTATTTTTTCGCACGTGTGGTGGTTTGATTGATGTTGTAGACTCTTTTCTCCTTTGCTTGAGTGCCCTTCTTCTTTGCTAGATTGGGAGGCCTTATAGGCCTAATTTACTAGCCCAAATGGTGAGGTATATCAATTGTGAGTTGTTGTTTTCATAGGTGCATAGACAATCCTCCTTGTCTTGCGCGTGTGGCTACAGCTTACCCTAGAAATAGTATTCTTTAAGCTCGGTTGTATACCCTTCTTCTTTGCTGCACTTGGAGACCTTTTCTTGTCCCGTGTTCACCCTTTTCTTCCTCCTTTTCTTCGCTAATTTCATACATATGATTGCATTCTATTTAGAGGAGTGGATAGCCTCTATATATAGAGGATTGTCCCTCCTTTAGGCTGACTTGAGGCTGACTATAGGACAGTAGGCTGACTTGACATATTTAATCATCATTTTGCTACTTGAAGGATGTCGTTGCAAGGAGGAGACTTTGACTTTGCTTAGAGGTATTCTCTTGACTCTAATACATAAACATAGATGGTGTAGCATGCCCTTAAGGTCTTCAAAATTTTATTTTGACTATTTGACTCACCTATAGCACTTTGACATGTGCTAGACATACTTCAATGAGCAAGAAACTCATTGACATATATCATGAAAATAATATTTATTTTCTTGAATAAATACAAATATCAAAAGTACATTTATAAAGATTGAACCTAGTTAAACTTCCTTCAACACTCCCTCTTAACTAGGGAGGTATTCATACAACATTACAAGGTGTTTGGCTATTATCAAGTTTGAAGAATTCACATAAGAGAAACTGGATTTGCAATCCATTTGTTATAGCATCATAATAAGCAACATTGTTTCCACAGGAATTCAAAGGGCATAATAGAGCATTATTATCAGTAACTGATGCCCTGAGGAAGAAAATGCAAACACCTAGTCAGTAACCTGAAAGCTCTAGCATGACTCATGAAGAAGAAGAAGAAATGCTATATGATATATCAAAATTACAAGAACAAGTGCAACAACTGTCACTTGCACAAAAAGCAACAGAATCGAAGATGGATGGTTTAAGGAAAGATGTAGAAGCTAAGATGGATGGTTTAAAGAAAGGTGTAGAAGCTAAGATGGATTATTTAAAGAAATGCGTAGAAGCTAAAATGGATGGCATGGAAGCTAAGATGAATGGCATGGACGCTAAAATTGATGGCATGGATGATAAGATGGAAGAATTGAAGATAAATATGAATAAGTTGCTACAAGAAATG
>APFE030393445.1:0-27176 GCA_000404065.3 Pinus taeda
ACATGCACACAGACAAAAGACAAAAACTGATCAAATCATATGATAATGATCTATTGATTGAACATAGAATGGAATAAAGTTCATTATACACATAAGAAAGCATCAATAAACAATACAAACATATGGAAAAATCTTTGAACGCTTTATTAGTAAAAGGAAGAGCTACAACCCAATTTGCTTGAATCAATGTCACTCCTCGAGTTCAATCCCATCCTCTCCTCATAACAAGAAAGACATTTTGACATCATTACAATACTTGAAACCAACTCAAGTCTCATAATAATAACATCTCCCTATAATTCAATGATTTCCAGCCCCTGATCACTTAGATGAGTGGTCTTTTTATAGGTGAATGAAGGAATTTATGCCATAAATGGTGATAATGAATGCCCTCCCAAACTTAGGATTTAGTTCCATGGAGGAAGGGATAAAGGGATTGATGTTCCTTAACTCCCTCCTTCATCCAATTTCGATCCCAAAGGAGTGGACAGCCTTGGGAAACTTCTAGAAGCATCCTATGGATAATAATATTCCAAACCCGAATGCATATTTCCCTCAAATTCACCCAGCGTAGACCAAAGAGGGCTCAAGTGTGTTGCAATGCACCTTGACAGTATAATGGATTGCACTGCAGTGCACCCTGATAAAGGCCTGCCTGCGCTGATCTTCTTAGTGGTAGTTTTTGGATTATTTCAATCATGGAATCTCTTGGGAAGGAGGCATTCCGATGGTTGACTTCATTTAGGGCATGTAACAACTGAATTAGGGTTTGATGGGACCTAATAGTAATAATCCGTACGTCAGGGTTGATGTGCCCAAATGGATCTGTAATAGGGGGGAATGAATCATGTCATGACATGACTGTCGCATGATTTGTAATTATTGGAAAATCCAGCAATTAAGGCACATGACCTGGGAGTTATTGTTACTTCATACCAAATCATATAAAAAAGGGTAAGGGCACTGTTGAAGAGACCTCACCACGACTCACCATTAAAGAAAAATTCATTAAGCTGTACAAACCATGCATGCCAAATCTTAATCCAAATCTGCACCTATGCCACCCTACCACCCTATCATTTACCCTTGCTGAAGGCACTGAATCCCTATTCAGAGTGTTTGGAGAGAAAGAAGGTAGCAGTGTAGGTTGAAATAGCTAGAGTGTGTGCCAGAGGGAAGATAAGTAGGTGAAACAACATTTGAATTGCAGAAGCAATGGGTGGAGCAAAGATACAGTAGGAACCAAGATCCACAGAGGCCTTGGAAGATTGCCCTGAGGCATGCAAGGTATTCAAAGATCTAGGCTGGTTCGAATTATTCCAAAAATTGGAAGGGTTGAACAATGGCATGGCCATGGAATTCACGAAGAACCTGGAAAGGAACCAGATGGAAGTTAGAGGAATAAAATTTGAGGTCATGGAAGAAGTTATTTCTAGAGTAATAGGATTGCAGGCAAAAGGGAAGAGATGGTTCACCAGGAAGGTTAATGACCCCTCGCTAAAAGGGGATTTTCTTCAAGAAAGTGAGTTGTTGGTTAAGAAGGCCAGGGGAATTGATAGGCTATCACTACCCCAACCATGGGCAGACATTTCTCTCTTCCTCATTAAGTACATTAATTGTGAGGGAAGAGAAACAATTGTGTTTAATTACCATTTCCCATAGTTGAACCATCTCCGCCATCAGCAGCGGGTTAACCTGCCGTATTTCTTGCTAGCCAATATTAGAAATATGGTTGCAGTTGTAAAAATATTTGCACATCTAGAAACATGTGTCACAAATCATGGCCTTATTAAACTCATCGCGCTGGATACCTTAAGCCAACAAGGAAAAAAATGGGAAGAGTTCATGTGAAAAAGGCCCAGGACTACTCGCAGAAGGCAAACAAAGAGGGTTGGGGAAAATCCAGAGGTAGCAAAGGAGCAATTGTAACCCTCGACAGTGAGGATCATCAAGAAGTTGGATGACAAACCAATTGGTGATAAAAGACCGAAGCAGAGGATAAGTGTCAGCGGACCCCTAGAGTCCCCATCTACATCGAGGAAGAACAAGGAAGCAGTTGAATAAAAGGACGAGGAGCAAGCTCAGCCAGAAAAGCCTCCTTCACCTGGTAAGAGCGAAACACGGTCCTTGCTGTCAAAAATTGAAATTTTAGAAAAAGAGATTGAGAAATTAAGGGAATATTTAGTAGTAGGGAAGGTAGAGCCAAGAGCCCTAGGGTTGGATACTTTGGCTGAGGCTCTGGACAAAGCTAGAAGGGGAGAAATCCCAGTAACTCTATGTATAGCCTATGCCGAGAAGTTGGTGGAAGCCGAATTCAAAGTTTGTGCAATAGATACTACCTCAAGGGAGATTCAAACTGCAAACTGGGAACCTGTTACACCCGAACCTGTCAAGGATGTTGTTGATACAAAAGAACCAACAATCGAGAAATCGCAATCCACAAAGAGTGATCAAGAAATGGATACACAAGAACCCTTTGCTGACACTGTTGTTTCACCCGGAAAAACAATGGAGGAGGAGATCAACCAAGTGGAGGAAGAAAAATATAACATCCATGAGCCAATGGTCACTCATGCTGTTACACAAGAACCAGTAGCAGATATCGAAGCTGGTCCGAAGGTAAACGATGAGAAAAAACCTGTGGATATTACTACTGTGACACAAGAACCAGCAACAAGAGTAGGGGATGACCAGGAAAATAAAGAAATTGTGGTAAAACCCACTAACGAAGCTATTGTTACACAAGAACCAGCAATCGAGGTATGATAGTTTCATCCTCAGAAGAATGCTACACCGTTAGTTGATGATGCATGTGGGAGAATGTCAGGACCTATTGAAGGATGGAATTCTGAAAACTTGTTGTTGTTGGTAGAGCTGCAAAAGTGGAAGCAGCTAACACTCTCTCTACAGGAGGGAGTGATTCCACTCAATGTGCATAACAATATGATGGATTCCTTGCAAGAGAAATGCTTGAAGGAAGAATGGGAAAGGAAAGATGAGGCATAGAGGCATAGAAAAATGATAAATGAAAAGGATGAACAACTGTATCAACTATAGCGGGAGGTCTCTGACCTAAAGTTTGATAAGACCAAACTCTGTGACCTCACTCTAAACTTGTTAGCATGTAGGCAACTATCCTCGTCATACCCTATGTTCCCGTGGTAACGTTACTATTTATTTCAGTGGAGAGCAGTTTATGAGAAAAAGTCCTATTTGGGTTCTTTTACCCACACATTTTTGGAAATCTTTTAGTCCTGTGATTTTGATGATCAGAATTTTCTATGTGAGTTGTTCCTGCACAACATGATGTGCGAATATGTGAGAATGAATATGGTGGCGACTATCCTCTCTTTCATGGGAGATTTTCAGTTGTGGGCATTCCTCTCATTTATGAGGAACCAGATTGAGTGGAAATTGGCTAAGAAGACAATAGAGACCAATGAGGAGAGGAAAACACTATGGGTCTGGGATGAATCGAGAATGGCCTATGAACTCCGTTGAGATTTTAGGAAATTCTTGAGCACTCTAAAAAGGAGAGACCAATTGGCCATCTACAGAAGAAAGATTGTGAGGGTCTGCCTTAACTTATTTGCAACCATGAGAAGTCGAGCACTAGTTGGATGTCTCAAGCACGCTGAGGCTCACAATGAAAAATTGAAGGAGGAGGACCCATTTGAGTATAAGAACTTTGTGGCTATTGTTTCATGGGTGTCAAAATATGCCAGATTGTGTTGACACTAGGGGCATTCTGGATTGGCCTCAGGTTCAGATTCCCTCTGATCTGGTTGCCATTGGAGGAATATTAGCCTAACTATTAGTTATGTGATTACGAAGAAGAATCCTGGCCACATGAGTTAATGGCCGATTAAGGATTTAGAGATCCAGGTGATGACACTACTGCTGCGTACAATTTTACAGATTTCCATAGGAGGCACAGTAGAAGGATCTGAGATTCTACATGGGGACATGTAGTCGCTTCAGTCGGGGGGAGATGTTGGGTGTGGTTTCTCACCCATTTTCTGCACCTTCTTCCCCTTGTTTTTACCTTTATGTCCTTCAGACCTGTGCCCTCATATGACCAAATTCCCTGTTTTCTTACATTTTTCATCCATTTTATTCTCATGTTACTTTACAGTATTTTAACGAATAAATATGAGGCGTTATTTCTTTTTGATGCTAATTGGACGAGCATTGAAGGAGCATGTCAGAAATTTTATCTTTTTTTAGGTGTTAGCTCGCAGAAGCAGACAGGCAACAGGACTTAGTTGTAGGAAAGGGTAGAATGGTTCGTTGTTACACCCTGAATGCTGCTACATATCGCTGCTACATACTAGGTGTTGTTACAGGTGGTTGTTGTTACAAGTTGCTGCTACACATTGGCATTGTTACAAGTTTTTGTTACACATCAGGTGTTGTTACACCTCGCGTGGATCCGTCGTTACATCAACATTGTTGTCTTCAGTTCTACCACGTGAGACCGAACCATCATTTGCTCAATACTATTGCACCGAAGCTGGAAATGTGGGTACTATTCCACATAATAGCTGTCGGTAGTAGATTGTTTATTTTTTAGGCAATAAGACTCAAGCAGTTGTAACTAATGTATATTTATTTAACAATAGGTTGCAAATTCTTTATTTTTCGATTAGCATGAGAATCGGAGATTCTCATGGTTGTTTTGTTTTCTAATTTTCAGGAAGTAATAGTTATAAAAGACTTGGCTTTTTATGTATCAAGGAGGCGCATTTAGAAGAGTATTATTACTCTGTTTCTATAACTCCTGAACTTATTTTAATATCAATTGGCATGGTGATGTTGGTATTTCTTCTCAACTGATCCGTTAATCACTTTTTTTGTCTTCCTATACCCTGCTGAGGAGGAAGGGACCTCCTCTTTGGCAGGGATTGCAGTGATTACGTAGTGTACATACCAGTTCAGTTTATCGATTTATAGTTTCTCGTTGTTGTTGCACATATCATGGATTGCATTCGTTGTTGTTTCTATTTATCTTATGGTGTTACACAGAGTTAAACAACAAAAGAATAGTAACCAACTGGAATAGATGTTAGCTCTAAGTGTGGCATGCGTTTATTTCAATAGATGCGAGTTGTGATTTAATTTTGTGGATGGTTTTTTATATCTTCATACATGATTGATTCAATAATTTAGATCAGCAACACCTTTTACAATTTTTCTGCAATTTATTATGCTTGGCTGAAGTGTATCAGCACAGATGGTGCAAACTCCATTGAAACAACAACATCTACCCTGGGTTGATAATTAATGTTGCAGTCTAAGTCAGTTAAGGTTGATAAAACAACACTACACAAATCATCCAACATGTGATACCAATAAAAGAAGGGGCCAATCCATTTACAAAAAAAAATGAGAAAAGTATAGTCAACACTTGAGCCTCTTATTTAGAAAGAGTTAAGGAAACTGTTGGATGCCTAGATCATATACAGAGTGCAACACTCAACTTAGGTGTCAAATTTGGTCCTAGTGAGAAAGAAGTTCGGGGAAATCCGCTTGTGTGTCAATTTCTAAAATATCAATTATGCCTCAGACAAGGACAACTACCTCGTGTCATCCATGGAATAAACACTGCAAATAGTATTGGGTTCAAAAATGTTTTATTTGCTAGACAGTTATTCAGGATACAACCAGGTTCTGGTTTTGGATCCTCACAAACTTAAGACCACCTGTCACATGAAGTGGGGCACGTTCACATTCAGGCGAATGTTGTTGAGGTTAATCAATGCTTATGCAACATTTCAACATGCAATGGAAATCACTTTCCGTGAACTAATTGGATGGAGCGTAGTGTTTTATCTTGATGATGTAATATTATTTTCCAAATAGATGTCATACGACATAATTCACTTAAAGAAAACTTTTTATTGGTTTCGCAAGTACGGGATATCCTTAAATCCCAAGAAAATTATATTTGCAATTTATGAGGATAATCTCCTGAGCCACATTATTGCCAAGGGTGGGATTAAGATAGACCTATATAGGGTCAAAGAAATCATGCAGATTCCCTTACTCATGAAAAAAGAGGCTATGCAGTCCTTCTTGGGGAAAATCATTTTCCTCCGCAGGTTGATCTCCAACTACGTCCAAATTGTTAAGATAATACAAGAGATCGTGAAGAAGGATGCAATTTACAAATGCGATAAAAGGGAAAAGGATATGTTTTCCCATATTAAATAGGCTATCACAGAAGCACCTACATTGTATAGCCCAAACTTCAACAAATATTTTTTTCTCTACACATTTTCTTCTGACACTTCTCTCACTGTTATACTCACCCAAAAGGAAGATCTGAAAAATGAATGACCTATCTCTTTCATGAGTACGAGTCTTAAAAGACCAAAACTTAACTACCCCGCCATAGATAAACAAGATTGTGTGGTATACAAGGTGGTAAAGAACTTTCGACCCTATCTATTCAAGAATCATTACATTATCTTTGTTCTGCACCTGACATTCATATCACTAGTCGTTCAACAAGAGTTGGGGAGCCAACTGGATGACTGGGTTGCAAGAATATGATCTAAAGATCAATCCAATTCACAAAATCAAGGGCCATGTTTTTTTTCGACTAACAGCAGAAGTAACGAATGCAAAAAAAGAACAATACCTTTCAAGATGTGATCAATAAATTGAGATGTACAATGTTGAGCGAGCCTTCCCCACTATGAGAATAAATTCTTGGTATGCTGATGTCCGCCAATACATTCAAAATGACATTGTGCCCTCCAAAATTTCCCCATGGAAGAGCACTTAGAATTAAAGAATTATCCTATCTATTGGTGCATGGGGTGCTTTTCAGGAAGCACCAGAACAGTGTACTTCTCAAGTGTTTGAAAGCACATGATTCAGAAAAGGTATTTTTTGATCTCCATGACAAACCAGCCAAGGGTCACTTTGCTGGAAACAAAAAAATGCATAAGGTCATTCGGGCTAACTTTTACTGGCCTACATTATTAAGAGGTTCTTATGCTTATTCCTATAGGTGTCCAGCCTTTCATATGTGTGGTAGCAGAAATAAGAGGTTAGCCACCCCATTGCATCCCATTGCAGTGGAAGAACCTTTTCAATAATGGGGCTTGAATATTATTGGAGAAATATTGTCGCATTCATAAAAGAAGAACTGATACATCCTTACTGCCACATACTACTTCACGTGGTGGATAGAAGTAGTTTCTCTCAAATAGGTGAGTGATCCAGAAGTCATTATCTTTCTGCAACAAAACATGATTTCTAGGTTTGGCATTCCTACTTCACTTATTTTTGACAATGCAACATACTTCTCATCATTAATACTCTACAATTTTACATTGGTAATTGGTATTATATTGAAACATTCAACCACTTATTATCTGCAAGGGAATGGTCTTCCTGAATCCATGAAAAAGAACCTAAACAATATTATGAAAGAGACCATATTATCTGAGTAGCAAAACTGACACTTCGCTTTGGTAATTTCCTTATGGGTTGACCGAGTCACACTGAAGCCTTCACTAAATACATCTCATTACTTCTTGGTATATGAAAATAATAAATCCTCTCACCCAACATATACTTGCCTACCCTCCAACTCTTGCAAGAATCCCAAAGCAAATCATGTCTGTTAGTGCAACATAGGATGGACACCCTTTGCAAGCTACAGGAAGGTTGAAAAAAAAAGAAAAAAACTCACTTCACCAAAGTCATATCAAGAGGTGGTTGGACAAGAAGTCTGCAGGGAAGAACAACTTCAGTGTGGATGACTTAGTCTTAAAGTGGGATAAATCCCACAAGGAAAAAGGAAAACACACTAAGTTTCAGTGCCTGTGGATTCGGCCATTCACAATGCACGAAAGTCTTGGCTAGCACACTTATCATCTTCAATCACTTGACGGTAAGATTAATATCTCCTTGTCAATGGTCAAGACTTAAAACATTACTTCCAATGAATATTTTGGGTTGTTCCCTACACTATGTACATAGTATTTTCTTTCTTGTTTGCTTGAGTTTCATTTTGTTTTCATCATTTGAATAGGTTTTGTGCACGTACATGTTGTGGTTTCTAATTATGTGTGCTGCCAAACTCTAAAGAGTCTTGTGACACTTCAATATTTGGCTAACCTTCTATCCATCTTCCTTGAGTTGGTTATATATCTTTTTCCGAATGAAGTTCCGAAGGAAAATACAATCTGTCTATAAGGAGAGTTTTGGTGTAACCATGAACCCATGTCTTCTGAAAACCTCATGCCTACACTTAGTGTTTATGTTTCAGTGTCTTCATGCTTATCCAACTAGTAGAAGCAGAGAATGGGAAAAATCTAAACAAGAAAACCTAAATTAGATGTCTCTATATGATTATTTAAAGCAAGAACCCCTCATGATCTCAATAAGTCGAGATCCCTCTTCCACCATAAAATAAATAAGTTCTCATGCGCAATACTCTTTAAAATAAATAAATAAAGGTAAAATAAGAGAAAGGCTTCCTGCGTAGAGAGGTGAAGCAAGCAAATTTGTCAAGGTCCTTTCTAGGCTCACTGGTAGTAGAGCATTGTTTGTGTTCCTATGTGACTCCATCAGGGTACTGTCCAAGCCTCCTAGTAGTAGAGCAACACCAGAGATGAAAAATTATACTATGGAAATCTTAAGCTTGCGAGCTACACTAACCTTCCCAACTCTAAACATTGTGATATCATTGATTCTTATGTTGTGTTCAACCGAGAAGGAATAAAGAGGACCATGTCTATTTGTGGGGTAAGTGGGAATACCAAAGTAATCTATATGATGAGTCAATACTCCCTGAATAACTGAAGCCCTACACAGAATAAGTTAATCGAGATAGAGAAGTTGGAATTCAACCAATGTGTCGCCAAGTGTTGTAGTTGCTGCAACACCCTCCAAAATTTTGGCTTACAATCACTTTTAGAGCCTTCCTTGGTCTTGTACATTGTGTCGCAAACATCGAAGCTTATTTCATGATATTTCTTGAAGTATTTTGTTCCCTTTTGCATGCTGGGTAAACTATCATCTTTTGGCATGTTTGGCTGTCGCACAATGTTTACAAGCTTATTATGATAGTTTTAAGGGTCTGTCTTTATGTATATGAATTTTCCTAACTATGTAAACATCTATCACACTCATTCACAAAGTTTTGAGAATTGTCACAAAAGTGTTGTCATGGTCATCCCAAAGTTTATCTTAAGTGTCGCACTTGTCATAAAGCTATCACACAGAGGGAAATGCTTTCCTCATGTGTTTTGATGATCTATGTTTTCATCTCATCAAAATATTCGAATTGTGTGATCAGATTCAAAGTTCGTCACCAAGCTCATCGATCTCACACTTAGCCATTTTCAGAAAAACTTCCTAACTGAGAAACATGTAGGTTTTAACCCCATACATAAATTACCTGCATACAAATTATAAAAAATAGAAAATAAAAAATGGCGAGAGCATAAAACATAAAACAAATATACATAGAGATTTCCCCTCGATCCCAAAAATGGGACTACTAGATTGATTTTTCATTATATTCCTTTCAGTGTTACAATACATATATATACATGGTGAAGCATCCATAAACCTTGGATTAGAACATAATCGTCATTCCCTTGACTATATCTACAAAATACCATGGGAAGAAAACCATCATATCCAAAACCATGTGAAAAAACCACGCACAAAACCATAGGTAGGACCTCCCACCTATTATAGGGTCCAAAACAATTTTCCTCAGGGTGCTACCCTGGACCTCATAGAGGGGGGATATGACCCCCCTCAAACCCCCTAATAGGGGAGGTTTTCACCCTCCCTGTTCCACCCAATGCAACAAACAGGTGGGGTTTTCGTCCCCCCGCACGTGGGGCTATTCGTGGAAAGAATATAACACACACACAACATTCTCCCACTTGTTATTTTATTTCCACAAGGGGGCACACTAGAGCTTAGTCATTGCTCTAGCCCTACAACACCCATTGTTTCTCTACACCAAGAAAACTTCTCAGTTCTCACATACTTTTTCAATGCGTCTAAAGCATTCTTCAAAGTGTCCACCTTTACCAGCAACACCTTTTTTGTCCTCAACCATATCCCTCACAAAGTGATATTGAACATCAATGTGCTTTGTCTTTGAATGATAGGCAGGGTGTTGGCTTGAAAGGACCCAACCTAGGTTCAGCGTTAGTTATCCAAACAAATCCCTACACTATTGGCCCTTTCAGCATCATCCCATGGAGTGCGGACTGAAGTCCCACCAGAAGCAGTATCGGGGGATGATGGAACCAAGTTTCTGCACCCAAAGATGGTTGTGATGTCAGTTTATTCTAGCTATACCTTCCTTTGTGTAGATTTCTTAGCCCTTTGTTCCACCCTTCAGTACCTTCGCTAAAGGGTACAATTGGCTTTCATGCAGCGCTAACATGCGGCTCAACGACTTTCACGCTGCTACAGCAGTGAACTGTGATATCTCCCAAATTAGGCTAAGTGTCTTACTTATCTTATTAACCGATCTTAGTTACCTTTGTGTATATAGATGTTCTTACTTCCATTCACTTAACCAACACATTTACATACATTGAAAGGAACATAATGAAAAATCAAGTTGGTAGTCCCGGTTTTGGGATCCAATGGGAAATCTCTGTGTATATGTGTTTTATGTGTTATGCTCTTGCAATTTTATTTTTTTCCTGTGATTTAGAATTCGTATGCAGGTAATTTCTGTACGGGGTTAAAAACTACACATACTCAGCTGCAGAGCCTCTACCTATGTTATGACCCAAACTTAGACTTCTACCTCAAAGCTATCTCTCATATATCATATCTTCGTGTGTCTATCTTCTATTATTTGCTATCAAACTACTTAGAGCTTAGCTCTATTTATATAATCCCATGGTCTGCAGACCATGGGTAGATATACAAATGATATTACATTTCCAAAATAAGAGCGGACAACCCTATGACTCTTCAACACCTACGTGCTCCGTGACCACAAAATACAGAGTATTTACACTTGGATTACAAAATTTAACCAAAGTATGGGATTTTAGCCCCAAAATTACCCTTGGGGGATCCCGCAACCAACAAGCCCCCAACACAAACATTGTGACTTGACCTCCAGTCAATTTGCAGGCAGTGATCTTAGTGCGAAGACCTCACAACTATGTTTGGATGACCGCAACCTCGACAGTGCACTAAGTGGCCACCTACTGGACTTCTTCCACTCTCTGCTCGGTGACTGCCGCTGAACTACCACCCTGAATCTTCTGCCGAGTTTCTGACAGTGTCGCGGGCTTTCCTTCAATGGAAGCTATGATTGTACATGCCTCATCTATCCATGGCTGTAACACTTTAAGGACCACTTCTTTGTGCTAATCGACATCCACCTATTCCTTAAGTGCCTTTGCCTCCTACATCCGTGCGAGTCTCTATGTAAGGACGACCGTCTGCATGGTCCCTTTGACCTCGTCATATCTTTGTTGTAGCTCGTGCGTCTCTGTCTCCAGGTGCTCTACATTTGGGTCCTCCTGGAGGGTGGTCAGGACCTCGAATGACTGTTCAAAAAGTCATGTGTAGTCTGCTACTGCACTGTTGACCGCCGCTATTGCTGTTTTAATAGTGGTGGGACGTTGTTCCCTAACTTCTGACGGAGTTGAAGGCTGAGACCTCAACTACAATTCTATGATATGCAGGTTTAGCTCCATATGAATCCTGGCCATCTTTATCCGAACGTCGTGCACCCCTGTGGCCAACTTGCAGAAGTGCGTCTCAACCGGTTCTTCTTCCTGAATATCCAACTCCACGAAAATTCGGTAGGCTTCCTCCACTACCTGCATAATTTTCTTATTCTGTTCCACTGCCTCATTGCGCTGCAGGCCCAACTTCTTGATATTGATGCACTTCTCGCTCATCACCTGCAGAGCGCAACTCTCTCGGGCCCTAAGTTCCACAATGGCTCCATCCTCCAAGAGGTGGAGCGTCTCTTGAGGGAGCACATCCATATTAAATCCCACCCCTTTCAGGCTGCTGACCATGGGCCTGTCGGCCTCATTTTCTGTAGTAAGTCACCCATCTAGTAGTAGTACCACATTGGTCACCTTGTGCACAACATCTTCATGACAACTAAAGTGCCAATCGCGAGGCTGGTGGACACTGTGCCAGCCTATGGAATGTGAGCCTGCAACTCCTGCAGCTATGTCCGGAGAGCCGCTAATACCAATTCCTACTGCTCTTCGAACTATCGGAGGGCCTCCATGGTGACATCCCTCACCATTTCTCCAATATCATGCAAATACCCATTAGTGAGGGTGACTGGGTCTAAGGATGTCTTTGAAACCTTGGTTTTCTTCCGTGACACAGTCTTCTCTTGCGATCGCTAACACTTGAGTTAGGTGGACATCATCTGCGGGTTTGCACCACCTTATTCTGTCGGCTTATTTATTTCTACATCAGCCCCGGGTGAAGGTGACTTCTGTCCTTCGCGCTCTTCTCCTCATGTCTCCTGTTGTTCTGCCAATTTCACGGCGTCACATGCTACCTGAGTCTTAGCCTCTGCTTCCTCTTTTCTACACTTCTCAGCTATCTGCGCCATTCTGAGCTTTGTTTCTTCCTTCTTGCACTATGCGGTAGACTTGTCAGTTTCCACCGCCGAGCTTGTTGCAGCGCGCCACTCCGAAGGCCAAGAATCTTTGACTGCAAAGATAATACCATTTGTTTCCCAATAACATAAGCTATGCCATGTCTTCATGGGGTCCTTCCACGCCCTAATAAAGACATGGTGGAAATCTACCTTGAACTCTGCAAAGCTCTAAAAACTAGCATATATTGTGGGTGATAACCACGGCTTGCAATTGATCCCCATTCGAATACTCATCTCCATCAAGATCCAAAAGATCTTGATTTATTTTATGCACTGCATGTCCTTGGTTGCCCACAGCGAAGCATACTTCGCTGCCTCTGGAAGGTCCAACGCAACCGAAGGGAAATGGCTGTCTTCTGGTAGCTCCCATGCCATCAGTACAATCGACAACAAGAGCCACACGTATTGGAACATCTTGCCCTGCTCCTATGCCTCATGACAGTTCACAAGGAACTCGCCGCATAGATAATTCACCTAGTTGAACTAGACTCCTTTGTAGGTTTTAACCCCGTACAGAAATTACCTGCATATGAATTCTAACACACAGAAAATAAGCAATGTGAGAGCATAACACATAAAACACATATACACAGAGATCTTCCCCTGCATCCCAAAACCGGGACTACCAAATTGATTTTTTCATTATGTTCCTTTAAATGTTACAATACATATTTATACATGCCGAAGCATCCAATACCATGGACCAAAAACCATCGTGTCCAATACCATGGACTGAAAACCATTGTGTCCAATACCATGGACTGAAAACCATCACGTCCAAAAAACTTGTGCGAAAATCATGCACAAAACCATAGGTGGGTCCGCCCAACCTAACATAGGGTCCAAAACCAAAATTTTACAAGGCGCTGCCCCAGACCCCATAAAGTGGGTTACGAGTGCCCTTCAAACCCCCTGTTAACTACGTGGAAAGAATATAACACAACCCAACATTCTCCCACTTCTTGTTTTCTTTCCACAGGGGGCCACAAGAGAGCTTAGTCATTTTCCCAGCCCTGAAATTCCCAGTGTCTCTCTACACCAAGAGAACATCTCAGAGCTCACAGATTTTGTCAATGTATCTGTAGTATTCTTCAAAGTGTCCACCTTTACTAGAAACACCTTTTTGTCTTCTATCATATCCCTCACAAAGTGATACTGAACATCAATGTGCTTTGTCTTTGAATGGTATGTAGGGTTCTTTGCCAAGAAAATTTCACTTTGTCTATCATAGTCTATCCTTATAGCTTCCTGTACTAACCCCATACTTGAACACAATCTCTGCAACCAAACTGCTTCCTTGCTTGCATGAGTGGCTGCTATGTATTCTGCTTCTGTAGTTGATAGTGCCACTACAAAGTTTTTCTTACTTATCCAACTGACTACACCTCCAAATAGGTTAAACATATACCCACTTGTAGATCTTCTCTGATCCAGATCTCCAGCCCAATCTGCATCAACAAAGCCACGGATATCCAACACTCTATCCAATCCTGGTCTTCCATGCTAGCACAAACCATAATCACTAGTGCCACGCAAATACCTGAAGACCCGCTTCACTGTTGTCCAATGCTCCTTTCTTGGTTTTGACATAAACCTTCTCAATACTCCCACTGCATGTGCAATGTCTGGTCTAGTACAGACCATTACATACATCAGGCTACCGACTACACTTGCATATGGAACATGGGACATGTCCTCTTCCTCTTCTTGTGTCCGGGGACATTGTTCAACAGATAACCTCACACCTACAGGAATAGGAACCTCCACAGGTTTACTATCCTGCATATGAAACCTCTGTAGTATTGTCTCAACATACTTCCTCTGGTTTAACCAGAGATTCCTCTTTGCCTGATCTCTTTTAATTTCCATGCCCAAAATATAGTGTGCAGCACCAAGATCTTTCATGTCAAATTTGGAGGACAATTGGGTCTTCGAATCCTGGATAATTTCTTTGTCATTTCCAACCAGCAACATATCATCCAGATACAAGATCAGATAAATAACGCAGTCACCAATTAATTTAAAATACACACAGTGATCTGCTTTGCTTCTGGTGAAGCTAAGTCCCCGTATAAATGTATCAAATTTCTGATACCACACCCTTGATGACTGTTTTAACCCTTACAGAGACTTCTTTAACTTGCATACCAATTCTTTCTTACCCTTCGCTGCAAAGCCTTCAGGTTGCTTCATGTAGATTTCCTCTTCTAGATCCTTGTGAAGAAATGTTGTCTTTGCATCCATTTGTTCTACATCAAAATCAAAAGCAGCAACAACAGATAAAAGTAATTTAATAGAACTTACCATGGCAACAAGAGAAAAAATATCACCATAATCAATTCTCGGCACCTGGGAATAACCTTTTGCTACCAACTGAGCTTTGTATTTCTCCACTTTTCCTTTGTCAAGAGCTTTAGATTTACAATCCCTTTTGTAGTGCCCTTCCTTTTCACATTTCCAGCACACCACCTTTATAGGTTTTCTTGGAGGTTTAGATCTCCCTTTAGATTTAGATCTCCCACTCGATGACTTTTTTTTTTTTTTTCTGTTCTGGGTTTGCCCTCATACAAACAAGGCATCACCATTTTGGCTCTCCATATTTTTCTGTCTCATCTCCTCCGTCAGCAAGGATGAGACTATTTCATCAAAATGCAAGGAAGTTGCATTGCTACCTATTGCAATAACCAGACTATGCCACAAATCTGGTAGAGAGCACAACAAACTGATGCACTTATCCTCATCTAAAATTTTAATATCAACAGATGCTAACTGACTTACCACAGTATTAAACGCATTCAGATGCTCTATCACCGAGTCTCCATCTTTCATCCTCAGGTTATACAGCTTTTTCCACGGGAACAGTTTATTCACCAGAGACTTAGATTAGTACAAAGTCCCTAACTTGTCCCACAAAGCCTTTGTTGTAGCTTCCCCTGATACATTCAACAATACTAAACCTGAGACACACAATCGTATTGTGCTCTTTGCCTTCCGATCCAACTTCTTCCATTCTTCATCGGTCACTCCCGTTGGTTTAGTACCTGGATCTACCACTATCCACTTATCTTTATCCACCCACAGATCCTCCATCTTGAGTTTCCACAACTCCAAACTCTGACCATTAAATTTCTCGATCTCTATCTTTCCACCACTCGCCATCTTCTTTCACCACCAGAATCGATCTCGCAGATCTCCCACTGAACAAGGTCTACCACAGGCCCGAGCGAGACCCCTCGGCAACAAAGGTGTCCCCTTGAAGCCAAAAACAGCTCTGATACCAAATGTAGGTTTTAACCCTGTACAGAAATTACCTGCATATGAATTCTAAAACACAAAAAAAAACAATGCGAGAGCATAACACATAAAACACATATACACAGATATTTTCATACTGGATCCCAAAACCAGGACTACTAGCTTGATTTTTCATTATGTTCCTTTCAATGTTATAATACATATTTATACATGTCGAAGCATCCAATATCATGGACCGAAAACCATCGCATCCAATACCATGGACCGAAAAACCATCGCATCCAATACCATGCACCGAAAAACCATCGGGTCCAAAAAACATGTGCAAAAATTATGCATAAAACCATAGGTGGGTCTTCCCAACCTAACATAGGGTCCAAAAATATAACAAAACCCAACACTTGCATGTATCTGGAAACTGCTCCTACAACATATGAAATATCAATGGGAGTGAGTGAGATAAAGAATATTCTCCATAATCTGACGGTATGATGTGCAATCAACCAATGGTGTGCCTTTGCCATTCTCAAGTTGTATCCCTGATAAGAAAGGTGTGGTTGTTGGCTTGCAATCACTCATGTGAAATCATGCCAAAATATCTCTAGTATACAGTGACTAAGAAATGGTAATCCCGAAATTATTCTGATTAACTCTGGTCCAAGGAAAAAATTTAGCAAGCTCATATTTATCATAGAAAACCACTTATGCAATGTAGTTTTAATCTCATCAATGGAAGAAGCTCAAATACCTGTTATAAAAGATCATCTATGTAGAGTGTTATGATTAACAAGTCAATTTTCTTCAACGAATAAATAATGGAATCATATTTACAACGTACAAAATTTTGGGACAATAAATAGGAATCCATCTTTGCATACCACGCTCTAGGTGCCTGCTTGAGGCCATAGAGAGACTTCTTTAGTTTGCATACCAAAGATGAATTTTTCATGTATCCTTGTGGCTACTCCACGTAGATTTCCTCCTCGAGATCACCATGAAGAAAGGTATTCTTCACATCCATATGATGACCTCCCATCATCTTGTTGCTGGAATGGAGAGAGCTAGCTGAATGGAATCCATTTTTTCCACTAGAGAAAAAGTCTCATCGTAGTCAACACCCTGTACCTGTTGAAAACCTTTTTCCACCAACCATGCTTTATATCGACTAACTTGGCCATATGCTGCTTTCATGGTCTGGTAAACCCACTTGTACCTAGCAAGTTTATGATTGGAAGGTAGTGGAACTAGGTCCCAAGTTTGGTTCTCTATTAGAGAGTTGTATTCCTCATCCATGGTTGCTTCCCATTTAGGATTCCCAACTTCTTCTACATAATTATGTGGATAATATGCATGCATCATATAAGCATGCATGGGCATGCATGGATCCATAGCTAAAAGTGTTTATGGAGCTCCCTCAACTTGAGGTATAGTGGCAGGATCATCTAAGAGATCACTCATGGTGCGCCATTTCTATGCTGAAGGTGGTCGAGAATCTTATGAACTGCATGAGGAAGTATTATCTGAATGTTTAACAACTAGTGGTCCAATATTTGTCACAAGAAAAGACTTATCTAGACGAAAATTTTGATCTTAAGTATCATCTGCATAGTCATGAATTAGTGTTGAGGGAAACTTTGTAATAGGTTCATCTGGTGGTGCATGCAAAGCATCTTCTTCAAACTTTACACTCCTTTCGATAAAGAGCTCTTCAGTGTTGATATCAAGCAATTTGTACCCTTTGACTTCCTCAAAATATCCAAAAAACATGAATTACGTGCTCTGAGGCTCCAAAGCCTTTCTCTTCTTTATAGCAATGCAGGCTCATGCTCAAGATCCAAAAATGTGAAATCACTGACTCCAAGTTGCATGCCAATCCAAGCCTGAAAAGGTTTTTTTCCAATAACATATTTATGAGGAGATATATTCTGGATGTATGAGGCACAATTGATAGCTTTAGCCCACAATTTTGATGGAAGAGATCTTGTATGCAATATGCAACTAGCCATCTCCTTCAAGTATTAATTCTTCCTTTCAGCCACCCTATTTTGTTGTGGAGTGTAAGGAATTGTATGTTGTGACTATATGCATGCTTCATTACAAAGATTTTGGATATAATTGTTGACATATTCCTTCCCATTATCTGTACAGAGGATCATGATGTGTTTTCGAAACTGATTTTCCACATGCACCTTGAAAATCTTTAAATGTTGAAAAACTTCAAACTTGAGTTTCAGGAAGTAAGCCTAAGTGAATCTTGTGTAATCATCTATAAATGACAACACATATCTTGATTTTATCATTGAAGATACTAGAAATGGACCCATGATATCACTATGTACAAGCTCCAAAGGTGAAGGGGCTCTCCATGCATACCCCTTCTTGAACTTGTCTTGTGGATGATTTCCAAGAACATGTCCATTAGAAACACCATTTGAAAATTCAATGGTCGAAAATCCTTTAACCATCACTTGCTTGCTAGGTTGTTGCATATATATGAAATTCAAGTGTCCAAATCTCTCGTGCCAAATCCTACTTTTTTCATTTGCATGCATAAGTAGCAAAATAGAATCTGATTGAGAAACAAAATCAAAAAATGTATATATACGAGATTGATCATTTACCTTACCAGATGCAATCTTCAAGTTGGCTTGCATATCATAAAATCTCACAAAATCTGGGATAAATTCCACTTTCCTTCCAGTGCCAGTGTGTTTCATCTGATACACTGGAAGAAGATTCACATAAAGCCTCAACATATGTAATACATTTTCAAAACTTCCATCTTCAAATTACACTCTTCCTTGTCCATTTGCGTCAACTGCAGAACTTCCCCCAATGAGAATAGGAGGTCCCAAGTATGCATGTAAAGAAGAAAAAAATTCCTTTGAAGAAACCATATGATACAATGTTCTTAAATAAATGATCCATTCTTGCGATGTAGAATGAAGGGAAATTAAAGCATGACCATACCATTACCCCTTGTTTATGATGGTTTTTCCTTTGTCTTCTTCTTAGCACTTTCCAGAATGTGATGACCAATATTATAAGATTCTTTGCCATCATATCGATAGTCTTCTCCATGCAAAAGGATTCAGAATGATAGCCTCTGTAACAATAAGGACATTTGAAGTTTCCTTTATTTCCCTTCTTACCCTTGGAGTTGGAAGAGTCATCTAGAGGTTTTTGATTTCCTCCCTTTCTTGGATCTAGATCGCTTGCCTTTCCTTTGTCTTTAGATTATTGATTTGGTTTCGAGTTGGACTTTCCTTTTTCATGCATGGCAATTGCATGTGCATTTTAATACTTTAATGAACCCATGTTGATGAGATTATCATGCTCATGAATGAGAGACTCAATAAATGCATCAATTTTAGGCATGTTCCATTTATCTCTAGTTACAAGTCTAATTGTATGAAATGTAGAAACAAAAAAATCATATTCAGGAACTATTTAGACAAAATAGAAAGGATCATTTGACCTTCATGTTTGGATTTATCGATCCTACAATCCTATAATTGAAGAAGCAATGATTTGAATTTCATAAAGAAATTTTGAATATTCTAAAAGCTATTTGGATCTAAGGAATTTAGCTCATTTTTTAGAATATAAGCCCGCATCTCATCCTGTTTTCCAAATAAATTCTCCAAGGTTGTCCAAACCTCATTCAGAGTGTTTCATGTGTCCACATGGAAACACAATGCTAGAGATTGGACAACAATAGAAGGCCAAAAGCCTTGTCTATCCAGTTGAAGTATTTGGATTTTTCAATGGTGGAATTTGGTTCAACTTTTGTATCCATAACTATTTGATACAAGCCTTTGCCTCTGAGGTGAAGCAAATTCTCTCGCTTCCATTGGAAGTAGTTATACGGAATGAGAATAGTTGAAGATGGGAACTCCATTATTTCACCTTGAAGTTGTAGGAGTGATTCTCTAATATTCTGATCCGCAAATCAAATCTCTCAACAATTTCCAATTCTTTGATCTTCAACACATCAAACGACAGTTCATGCACCTTCTCTAGATCCTTGTATCTCTTATACCATGTAAAATTATTAGAGCACAGATACGGATCTAGCTAAGGAATAATGGCACAAACTTGCAATAATTGAAAAAGAAAATTTGAACAGAGAATGAATTCAATTACTCAATATTAATTTGCGAACCAATACATAAAGAAACTACATTAAGCTTAGTTGTACATGAAATGACTAAGGCTAATTAAAGCTAACTAAAGCTAAGTGTGCTTTATGTTATGTTAATGTATACATGCACCACATGCAAGTACTAGAGTTAGCTAACTAAATGATCCAGGTGGATATTGGTGGCCACCCACCAATTCCACTTGGACTCCCACCATTGTTTCTTTCAGTTTTTCGGTTTCCTTAATTGTAGCATAATTTACTATTTTTAGCATTTTTTTGGGTCCTAAACTTTAGAAGCCATTTTGAGGCCCTAAATGAATTTTTTTTGGCAAAGTGATACCAACAATTTTCTATCTAAAATCAATTTTTTTGTCGTAGTCCTCAGAGAAATCTTTCCAACGGGGTATCATGCACATCAAACGGAGATGATATGACCAAGTTTCGACCCTTGGAAATTGGTTGTCCAACTAACCCCAACAGGGCCCATAAATTCTTGGTATTACATCTCCTCGGGCTAGGGTTTTGGCTGTTTAGGGTTTTCTCTTATTGTTCAATAATAAAAAGGCCCTTGAGCATCATTGTAATGCATTTAAGAGGCATGTAACCACCACATCTCTTATCAAAGATAAGTTACCATCACCCAGGCTAGTCTTATTTCCATTCTGTTTGTAAGAATATTTCAGTATTTGATATTAATGAAATGAAGTGTTATTTCTATTTCTTCTTTGTATTTGTGTTTATATCTGTAATTTGTTGCGTTCCTGTTTAAATCTGGATAAGTGGTATCAAAGCAGTATGCTCTTTCTTTGTTTTTCTTTGCATGTCCCCAACGAGGTCAGGATATAAGGAGTTAGGGCTTGAACTGGTCGAACCTTTTCAAGACTAACCTCGCAAATCCCAACAGCCTCCCATGGCAGATGAAAAGAAAGACGAGGGGGTAGGAGATCCTATCAAAATCTTGCTCGAAGAAGCCCTCAAGTGACAGAGGAACACGATGATGGACAAATTTGCCTAGATCCTTCAGCAGTTACGCAGGGGCGACGCATCTACTACCAACAGCTACTCTGCAAATGCCACACCCTTTAAGGTACAAGTTAACTTTGAAATCCCCATATTCGATGGTCAGATAGATGCAGATGCTGTAGATAAATGTTTAAAACTACTAGAAGGGTATTTTTATATTCATGATTTTTCCAACCGAGAAAAGATTACTTTCTCTCTTCTCAAAGCCGCCCTCCACGTCAAGGACTGGAGGGAAACCTACTACGAGCAGAAGGATGAAAGTACAGCCTCACTATTTTCAGCCGCACCCACTTGGAATTTATTTCCGAGATGCCATCAAGGAGCAGTACTAACTTGTCGGAAGCTATGAGGATAAATACATAAAGTGGACCACGCTACGACAGGGAAGGGACAAAGACATGCCAAAGTTTACCAAGATTTTTCATACCCTTTGCACAAAGTTGGGTATCAAGGATTCTGAGCGGCATTTGGTACTCAAATATTGCAGTTGCCTACACAAGTACATCCACGACTAGATGGAGTTCCTGAACATCTCCTCGCTCGGCACGACATACCGATACGTTGTCAATATCAAGAAGAAGTTTAAACAGAAGAGGCAAGACTTTGGATCTGTGAATCTGAAGCAAGGGAAAGGCTTCCCCAAACTGCAGAACCAAGGACAAAGCCAAGACAGGGTGACCCAAGAAAACCCGTCAAAGCCGCAAGAAAAGAACAACACCATGAAGTCAAAGAACAACACAGGAAAGTGGTGTGAGTTCCATAAGAGCCCCACTCACAACACTAGTGAGTGTCGGACCAAGCAGTCATTGGTGGCCGAGTTGAAGGCTTCAGAATCAAATACATGTTCCAACCTTGAGTCAGAACCCGACAAGAGGAATGAAAAAGGGAAGCAAATCATTGACGCAGAGCCCAACGCCACTATTGCCACCATCAAGATCCAGAAGAATGAGCCCGAAGATCCAGAGGAGGGGGAGCATCTTTTCCACTCATAGATGTGGGTGAAGGGTTCACCGTTGCAATTCATTGTTGATAGTGGGAGCCAAAAGAACCTCATTTTAGCAGAGGTTGTGAAGCGGCTGGGACTACATACCATACCACACCTATAATCGTACAACATCAGGTGGCTTCACCAAGGACGAGATCTCTGAGTTCGCCAGCAATGTCGCCTTCCCTACAGCATCAAGCCCTTCACAGATGAGGTATTGTGTGATGTTGCACCTCTTGATGTTTGTGATGTATTATTAGGCCAACCATACTAGTGGAAGTGACATGTTGTGTATGAGTCAAGGCCTCGCGCAATTTTTATTTCTTTGTGTAATACATTATATAGGATACTGGAGGTAGCCCCACCTACCGCCACTTCTTTGATCTCTGCTAAGAAAGGCAGTAAGATCATCTCCTAGACTAGGAAATTTATTTTCTTTCTAGTTCGCTCTCAAAGTAAGGGGAAGATCATAGCCACATCCATGGCCCCCAGTAAGGGTTCCTCCACGCAACCAAAGCAGGCGAATACAATCATGAAAGGATATAGGGACATCTTCTCCTCACTAAAGGGGTACTGTTACACTGTCAGGTCAAGCATTCGTTCGATTTGACTCTCAGAGCACCTCTACCCAACGGGCAGATATATTGTCTCTCCATTCTGGAAAACACCAAGTACAGGCAGTGACATGATCAACATCAGGTGTCACACAAGTTTCAGGTGGGCAAAAAATTTTGGTTGAATTTGTAGAAAGAACGCCTTACAAGAACCCATCAGAAGCTCAGACCACTCTGATATGCTCCTTACACCATTACCAAGGTTGTGAGAAACAACGCTTTGGAGCACAACATTCCTTGGCTTGCACCGAGTGTTTAGTATGGACCACCCTTGAACATGCTTCCCACCATTATTGGACACATCAGAGATTGCAAAACTGCTCACCAAGGACCAAGTTCAGCAGAAGTTTCCTCATCTCATGGAGGAACTCAACGCAATGGGGACCATTTATTCCTAAGGGGGGAGGAATGATCCAGGTGGATATTGGTGGCCACCTGCCAATTCCACTTGGACCCCAGCATTGTTTCTTTCAGTTTTCCAGTTTCCTTAATTGTAGCACAATTTACTATTTTTAGCAGTTTTTCAAGTCCTAAACTTCTAGAGCCGTTTGAGGCCCTAAACCACGTTTTTTTGGCAAAGTGATACTAGCAAGTTTTTGTCTAAAATTGTCTTTTCTATTGTATTCCTCAGAGAAATCTTTCCAACGGGGTATCATGTGTGTCAAACGAAGATAATATGACCTTGAGCCTCATTGTAACCTAGTTCAGAGGCATGTAGCCGCCACATCTCTTCTCAAAGATAAGCTACCATCGCCTGAGCTAGTCTTATTTCCATTTTGTTTGTAAGCATATTTCAGTATTTGATATTAATGAAATGAAGTGTTATTTCTACTCCACCTTTGTATTTATGGTTATATATGTAATTTGTTGTGTTCCTGTTTAAATCCAGATCACTAAAGCCAAGTGCACACTACATGTAAGCACTATATTTAACTGATGCTAACTAATTGCATATCACATGCAAGAACTAGAGTTTAACTGAAGTTAATTAAGGCAAACTAGGTGCATGTACACTAACAAAGGTTTTTAAAGAATGGAAAAGGATAATTTCGAAAATAACTAAAAATAAGTAAATAATAATGAATAAATCAAAATATTAAAAATCAAAATGATTTTAAAAGTTATTAATTGTAAATTATTTTCATTGTTATTTAGTTGATTTTAAAATAAATATTTGAAATTAGATTAAATGATTTAGAATTTATTTTTTAAATCAAGAGACTATATATATATTATATATATATATTATATATATATATAATATATATATGTTCTAAGTTTAATAATGTTGAGAACTAATTTAAAGAAATTAATTGTAATATAGGAGTTAATCAAGGTTGTCCTATGTATTTTGCAATTTTTAATATATGAATCATCAAGTCAAAGGATTGTTTGGAAAAACCTAGATGTGTCAATATGCATGTAATTGGCATAACCATCCTTTTCTTTATGTTGATGAAATTCTTATCTTAAGGAGTCTCTATGATTTCAACTAACAACTAAAGATTATCAAGGATTTTTACTTTAGTAAATGTGACAAAACAAAAGTTATGATAATCAAATGACAATGACAACTTGGAAAAAGTGACTTCATATTAATATTTGGGAATCAATATTCATCACAAGTTTAATTGGAACTGTAGAATTGATAAAAGGATAAATGGAGGGTGGAAAGTTCATTATGGACTTGAAAATAATGGTAAATCAATATTCCTTATACTTTTGAATAATAAGAAGCTCCTTTTGGAGACTCTTTCCACTCACATTATCTTATATGGCTGCTAAGCTTGGGGTAGTAGAATAACACCATGGAGAAATATAGAGCAAATCCAAAAGTGCTTTTATAACTCATAATATTAAAATTAAAGAAAATACACCCCATCTAATCCTCATCATAGAAGTGAGTTTTTATCCAATTGAGAGCATGGCTATGATTGGGTAATCAATGTACAAGAATTAGATAAACAATTTGGAAGACAAGAGACTTCCTAAGGTTAATTCAAAATCTTGTAAAAACCACATGTGACTCATGTGGAGTTGGCATAAAGATGTTAACTCTAGGCTAAATCAATGAGATACTAAGAAAGAAGTCACTTCACAAATAATGATAATATTAAAAAATTATTTCCTCTAAATTTAAATAGAAATTGTGGTGTGATAAATAGTTAGAGCATAAAGAAAATTAAAATAGTAGAAGGAGGTGATGAACTCTAATTTAAAAATATCAAAAATATCTCTATATTTTAATTAGCTTTAATAAAAACCAATATTTTTAATTAACTTAAAAATAAATAAATAAATGTTATAATAGGCATAAACTATTAGAAGCTCCATATTGAAATAAGGGGTTGGACAATTCCTAAAACCTTGTGAGTCTTAAAAAAAAAAAAATCTCTCTTTGACATGAAAGGGATTGAAGATAAAAAAACACTTTCTCTTGAATTATCAAGTGTGCAACCACAATAAATCTTAGTTTCAAAAATTTTATTATATCCCTATTATATAAAGATAAGCGTGAACATGATTTTCATCACTCCCTTCCAAAACTTTTATCATATTATTAACTTTTCTAAACTTTTAATAAATTTTACCTTATTAAAACTATGATAATTAAAAATATATTTATTTTACAACCTTTTAAATATAAAAATAAAATAACGCAACTAAATAATCTTAATCTCGTTTCTTTCCCAATAAACAATATAAATTATTATGGAGTTGTATTTAGTGTGACTTTTTGGACTTTCCGGTGGTGGCGGGAAAATTTTAGGTGAAATCTTGATTTGTGTTATTTAAACTGGTTTTTTTACTATATTGTTGATGATGCTTAACCCACCAAAATTCAGGGGGATCTCCCTGGTATGAAGTTCCAACTAGACCTCACACCGTTTGGTGTAGGAGTCCATCTAGTATGATGGCTCAGTTGCCATTATCTTAAATAATTGCCTTAGCTCTTGCTTGTGAGCACATGAGAGTGGTTTACTTTCTCTTCGAATGACGAGGTTCGCATTCCTGGTGAGTGCTTAGTGTCGCTTGTGTCAAGGTTCTTTCACTGCAAAGGGAGAGGATGAAAGTGAGTCTCAAGTCGAAATGGAATAGTCCCAACTCTGCTAGAGACAAACACATAGCAGGACATGCGCAGCTTTTGACGGAGTAGTCCACTCGGATGTAGAAGTCACAAACACATAGTGAACAGATAGCACATACAACACCAAGCGGAATAGTCCACATAAGTGCGATGGTCGTTATAACAAGTTTACGAGAATGATTTTGTCGAGTGTTTGGCGGAATAGTCCACACGGGTGAGACAACGTTAACAACTGATACAACGCATTTCCAATCGTATATGTACTAAAACAACCAAAATGGTTCAAGTGTCTTAATACAGGTTAAAGAAACATGCATTACAAGTATCCAAATAATAGTCTTACAAAAATATTCAATACATATGTGAAAATGTGTTGCCTTGTTATCAGGGTTCTAAATTAAGCAAAAGTTCTAAGACACATTGGTACACCATACATCACTAACCCCAATAGAGGGGGGTTGGAGCCACTACTCACTCCTCAAAGAAAATACTACAAACTCCCAAGGCTATGTGGGAGGAGCCAAGGTGAAAAGTCCTTTGCATGTACAAATGATGGGTATAGATAACCAAGGGTGAAACTGACCCTTCTGATTGTTTGACTTCCTCATGACTATTTGACATACATGACTCTTCAAGTTTACATGTGGGTCTCTTGGAATTCCACATTACATTACATTGATTACAATAGTATGGCCCATAGCAGTGATGTGGTCGAGATGACTCATGACATGACTCGACACGACAGTGCTAGTATGTTCATGCTGATGGTGGTGTCCATGTCGATATGGAGTGCTGCTAAGTGATGAATGTACTCTTGGTGTATCATAGTTTCACCTCCGTAGGGCAAGGTGTGCGGATTCTTCGATGGTCTTGGTGTTCGCTTGGTGTTGCACGTGCATGTATCCCCTTCGCTGGTACTTGGCATGCTTCATGTGTTCATCCATTCGCGAACAAGTCTCTTAGCATGCGCTTCTTGTTCAACCCGTTCGTCGTTGCGCCATGTCTCATCCATGTACATGTATCTGCAATCACTCATGATGAGATGACATCAAATCGAGAAATCTTCTAGTCTACTATTATGCATCATCTTTCATTTTCAAGTGCAGGTGACTGGGAGAGAGGACAAGGCTCTGAAACTACGCAAAGCACATTTCATGTTGGGATGAAGGCTCCAAGGCATTGTCAAGGAAAATTGTGTAGAGGTCACTAGGAGGATGAGATGAGCAGTCTGGAACAACAGTGATCATATGCAGGATCTGGCTCAACTGGAGGAAAGAACTGCGCAAATTTTACAGGGAGGCTGTTGGGTCCCTATAATACTAGTGATTACCCCATTACTATTGTAATTGTACCCCTTATTAATATTTTTGTGCCCTTATTATCCCCATATTGTTATTACTGTGCCCCATAGAATCCCTCTATTG
>APFE030393450.1:700-32910 GCA_000404065.3 Pinus taeda
ATGTGTGCTAAAAGCAAGCCCAACAATAGAAAATTAGGCTTGTACACTCCATTACCAGTTCCTTCTCACCCTTGGGAAAGTGTTTCCATGGATTTTGTTGGAGGACTGCCTAAATCTAGGAAAGGTCAAGATTATCTATATGTTGTTGTGGATAGGTTTAGCAAAATGTGTATTTTGATACCTTGTAATAAACAAATTACAGCTGAACAAACTGCAAAACTGTTTTTTGAACATGTATGGGTTCATTTTGGATTACCCACTTCCATTGTGTCTAATCGAGACACCCGATTTGTGGGGAAGTTTTGGTCAAGTCTATGGGAACTGATGGATACCAAACTGAAGAAAAGCACAACTTTTCATCCACAAACTAATGTCCAGACAGAAGTAGTTAACAGGACAATGATCCAGTTACTCAAAGGATATTGCGGAAAGCATCCTAAGCTTTGGGATGAACATTTATGTTATGTGCAGCATGCTTACAACAGAGCAAAACATTCTTCTACACAGAGATCTACTTTTGAGACCTATTTTGGTTTCACACCAGGGTCTCCATTGGATTTTGTCTTTGGTAAAGACACCAAAGTTGAGGGACACAGTGATGTGGATAGGGCAACTAGGTTCATTGAACAAATCCAAGAGATCCACCAAGCAGTACAGGAACAGCTGGAAAAGAGCCAAGCCAAATATAAGGCAAGGCATGAAAAGCATTGAATGGAGCATAGTTTCCAAGTTGGTGACCAAGTCTGGCTATATATTAGCAAGGACAGGATGCAAGGTGAAGGTAGAAAGCTAAAGCCTATCAGGTATGAACCTTTCAAGATACTTGAGAAGATTGGTGAGAATGCTTTTCGCCTTGATCTACTAGCTTACATGCACATCTACTCAGTCGTAAATGTAGATTGCTTGAGATTGTTTGAACCCTCACTAATTGAGGATCCCTAAGAGCAGAGTCAATTGCCTTCTATTGATGACCTGTTGCCTGAATATCTTAATGAATTGCAGGAAGACATTGTTTTGGACGGGAAGGTGAGGACGACGTGCAGAGCAGATGTTGAGTACCTTAGAGTAGGGCTTAAGGGTTCAAAGCCGAGCAATGCAAAGTGGATAGAGATTGGAAAAGTGAGACAATTGTACCCTCACCTTGAAAACCAACTTTTGGTGGTCCAAAAGCTTTTTCAGCGGGAAGGTCGTGATCTGAATTGGATCCATGAAAAATTATCAAGTGCCATGACTATATCAAATTGGGATAGACTTCGAATTTATGAACAAAGAGCTATCAGGAAGACCTCTGGACAGTGATAGTTTATAGTCAGCAAGGAACGACGAGGACCTTGGTCAAAGTGCGCTGACCGAGGCCCATGGAGACCGCGCATGATGCAAAACTGGCTGTTAGGAAGCCCAGATTGGGAAATGGAGGCCATTTCAGATGCACCATTTGCACTAAGCTAGGAAAAAACCCTCGAGAAGGAAAATCCCCGAGCGCTCGGTCACATGGGAAGCCGAGAAACCGTAGGGAAAGCGCTAAGGTGAAAGGCAGGTCCTGCCTCCAAAATCGGTGGTATATTGGAGGCACATTGGGGCGGTAAGTGGATTTGGCAGAAAACGAGCAATTCCATTCATCACACGACCCATGTCTGGTGGATGAGAGAGAAAACCGCCTCTCATTATGCGCTAACGGTCGAGCAAGTCAACCGTGTGAAATGAGCAAACACCATAGGATCTGGGGGCTCCAGATATGATGGCAGAGATTGTGCCTAATGGAGAAACCAGATTTGATATGGGAATTAAGCCGTGAAATATAAAAGTATAAAGTCTGATTTGACCACTGAGTTGGCGGATGAATCATTCCAAAGTGTAACTGAATTATCGAACCGTTGAGGAAGAGATGGCATAGTTCGTGAGAGGACAAGTGGCCACCTCCCTGTGAGACATTGGCGATGACGCAGGGGCAAGGAACTCCAAGCGAACAACAATAGGCGATCCGAAGGGGCGAAAGAGGAAGCGAACAATCAAGGATAGATTGGCTTTAAGCCATGAATAAACAGATAGAACAGAGGAGAATAGAGGACGATAAGGAAGAACTAGAGAAGAAAAATAGTGACAGAAAAGGTGAAAGAGATAGTGAAACAAGAAGCAGAAAGCAGAGAGCCAAGCTAAACTAAGGCAGCATTGCCCAGAGATAACTAGGCTTGAGAGGTTCAAACCATCCCTGTGAGGTTATCTGTCGGGAGTTGAGCACCATTGGACTCATCCCATTAAAGACCAGAGAGGTCAAGACTTGGTAAGGAAAGAGTTTGTGCACTCTAGTGGCTCGGGGAATCCAAGAACCACCCTACTAAGCATCCTCTATTTCAGGATTCTCAAGTTGAGCTCCTCATTGTAAATCTCTGCTTTAAAGAAACAATAAAAGAATTCCACCATTAAAATCTGGACCAGAGACGTAGCCCTAGAGAATAGGGTGAACTCCTTATTAATGTGTTGTGTTCTTGTCTTTGCTTACTGTGTTTCCCTTACTGTTTTCCATTTTCCATTGTCTATATATTTCACAATCTAATTGATCTGTTGCCTAAAATAACATAGACACACACCAACACATGAGTCTGTAATACCTTCATTCATTATTTATTTAATTGAGATCACTCACGAGTGAATTTCAAATCAAAATAACTGTAAACTTCATATCATTGTGACAAAATGAAAACTCACCTCCTAGGGAATCTCAAATATTCCTCATAGGCATCAAAAGATTCTTTGAGAATCTGTCTCAAAAAATGTGTCATCATGGTTCCACATCGGCACTGCAAATCATGGTTCCAACTAGGCATGGTTCCACCTAGGTTCGTGGTTCCCGCAATCCGCTCTGTCGCCTCTTGCCCCACATCTAAGAAATGTTGGGTTGAAGTAGAAATCGACGGCGAAGCTTACCACACCTAGTCATTGGGCATAGTGGTAAATTGGCAAGTTGGTTGAGGAGAAGTCAAGGGATCAAATATCAAATAGCTTCTTCTTCTTTCATCACACTCATGAGATAGAGCATCTTTAACCCATACTATCTGCAACCATATGATGACATGACTTTGTCTATTTATTACTAAATATATACATACCTCTTCCTTCTTGTGGTCATCTAGAATTGCTTTCTAGAAATTTCCTTTCCTTGTATGAAGATGAAAATACTTCAACCAACTTGACATGATGCACTCCTTTTTCACCATACCTTTAGTCTTATTAACCAGTGGATCCCATGCAAGGTGGAATGTAAACTATCAGAGATACACTTGCTTCTTCTAAGCAGAGGTGAACCTTTTAACAAAGATTCTAATGGAGGACCTTGATGATCCTCATCCTGAAAATACTTCTTTCTAATAATGATTATGTATGATGATCTATTTATCTTCTATCTTGCTAGATGAATTTCTACTACTTTGGTTGTCCTTATGTGCTTCTAATGAGGATGCACACCTCTCTGATGACATATTCTACTATATGAACTTCTACTTCAACTAACCTTCCATGCCTCTATGATGATGTCATCTCTATCTCAGCTATAATGCATCCTATCACGTTGTGATCATTTTCATCATAACAAATATCTTCTACAAAATTGAAAAGAAGTATATGGTGTTATCTCAGTCATAATAGAGGTCTTTCACTTCCTCTTCCCTTTTCTTCTTCTTTTCAGGTTCTTCCACTTCTTCAATGACATGGGATTCATTTCTTTTCATTCTCTTCTTCTTGCCCTTTTTAATTTTAGGAAAATTACTTTTGAAATTCCCATGTTCATTACACTCATAGCAATGGATCTCTGACATGTCAATTTTCTTTTGAAACTTTTTTCGAGGTACAAAATTTCCAAATTTCCCTTTCTTCTTTGTTGATGTTGCATATGCTTGAGTTTATTCATTTGACCCAACATCATTCTTCACCTTTAATTTATATTCTTTAATATTTCATAATGACCATAAATGATTGAATGAAGTGGTTTCCTTCTTCCCGTAGATGCTTAATACAAGGTTGCCCCATTCATAAGATAGTGCATTGAACATAATGGTGGCTATCTTACGATCAAACATTACTTCTATAATTTCTTGTAGTTGACCTATAATTTCATATACCTTAATGAAATATGAAGCTATCCCTTCTTCCCTTGATATTTTCATCTTGTATAACTCAGTTCACAAAGATATGATTTCTCCTATAGTGCTCACAGAAAACAACTCCACCAATTTGTTATAGATTCCTTTTGTTTCCTTTCACTTTACAATATAAGGGATGAGAGAATCCTTAATTGTCTCTATGAGGATAATTTGTTCCCTTATTTCTCCTTTTATGTATTTGATAGTGCTTAATATTCCTCTTGATATGGTCTGGTAATGGGCCCTTTACATATTCAATAACTTCATTCTCCATGAAAATTAAATCATTCTCTTATTTCATGCATGATAGTTTGAGGTCCCAACCAATTTATTATTCTCCTTGTAGAATGAAGTCATTTAGTTTGTATATTGAGACATAAAAATATAGAATACTTACTTATTAAGTGAAGATGCTCCTTTATGATGTCTTCAACTTGATGCCTTCTTGATGATGTTGACGATAGAATTTTCCTCCTTGATAAATATGTCTTCTATTGGATGTTGAAAGATGTTTTTCTTCAATTATGTTTGAAATGTGATTATTCCTTCAATGAGAGGAAGATCACCTTGATTTATTTGATGATGATGAAAATGATTCTTCTTGCTTCCTTTAAATGTATAAATTTATAATGTGGAGACTTCAAGTGTAGAATTCTTCTTTGAATGGAGGTAGGGTCTTTTTGGTCTTCTTCTTCTTATGATAATGTGATCCTTGTCCTTGTGATGTGAGGGATGGTCCTTCTTGATGCCTTGAATATCCTTTATAATATCCTTGTGGTCATATAGATTGTATATCTAAGATCCTCTCAAAAAATCACCCAATTTCAAAAAAAAAAATGTTGAAACAAAGTTCGGATGAGGGAGACATCATTGATTTAAAATCAACTATTTTTTCAGAACTTTCATGATGATGGAACAATTGCAGTGCGAATACGAGTTTCCAAATTTTCACTATATGGATTTCAAACACGTGAGAAAAAAGAGAATGGTCATTATGTTTCCAAAAATAGGTTATAATAAAGTTTCAGAGTTATATTGACCGAGTTATGTCCATTTTAAATCTGGAGCAACATTCAGAGCGGGTTCCCTTTAGAGACGTGCCCTCCCACCTTGCTTTATTAGACGCCTACTTTAGATTCATCAGTTTCAGATAGCAGCATCCAGCTTGGTTTCTTTGGAGACATGCCCTGCCACCCCAGGCTATGTAGGCACGTGCTACTTCATTAACAATCAACATCACGGTTATGGGTCATCTACACGAAATCCTTGTCATTGAAGTCTATTTGCTAGGTTGCACACTGTTAGTGTCAAAGTTGGTCACAAACATTACAAGGTATCTCTATCCTCAGATCTTCATTTTTCATGGTTATGGGTCATCAAAAAACCCACACTTTATCAAAGTCCATTTGCTAGACCACACACTGTCACTATCACAGTTGGGCACAAGCATTACAGGGTATCTGTATCCTCAGATCTTTGTTCATCAAGGTTATGGGTTAACCACATGAAACCCTTCTCTTCAGTGACTCTTCTTATTCAAAAAAGGATTCTCAGGAGGGAACTTCACGTAATGGGGACCATTGCTTCTTAATAAGGGAAGAATGTGGAATTTACCTATGGTATTGTAACCAAAAAGGCTATAAGTAACAAGTCGCATTTTGTAAAGGATAGTTTGTCGACCATAATGTTTCATTTATAGTTATTATCTGTTTTAACAAAAAAAAGCTTCTTGGTGGTTTTATTTACTTTCTGACATTGCAATTTTTCAGATCTAGGGGGCCTCCCCCCCAAGATCTGGATTCTAAGACACATTTGGTACTCAAGTACCATGGCTGCCTACACAGGTACATCTAGGATCCGATGGAATTCTTGGATATATCCTCACTCAACACAACGTACTTATATACTGTCAAGATTGATAATAATCTTAAACAAAAAAAGCGAGACTTTGGATTTGTGAATTTGAAGCAAGGGAAGGGCACCCCCAAACTGTAGAGTGAAGGGAAAAGCTAAAGCAGGGTAACCCAGAATAACCCATCGAAGCTACAAGCAAAGAACAACAACATGAACACAAAGAAGGACATGGGAAAGTAGTGTGAGTTCCATAAGAAATCTACTCACAAGATAAGTAAGTGTCAGGCCAAGCAGTCACTAGTGGCCGAGTTGAAGACTTCTGAGTCCGACAAATGTTACGACTCTGAGTTAGAACCCGACAAGGGGAATGACAAAGGGAAGTAGATCATTAACGTGAATCCCAATGGCACTATGGCCACCACCAAGATCCAAAATATTGAACTTGAAGACCCAGAAGAGGGGGAATTCCTACTCCACTCACATATTTGGGTGAAGGGTAGAGGCCCCCAAGATCTGAAAATTGAAATGCTAGAAAAAATAAGAGAACACACATTAAACAAAACCACCAAGAATTTTTTTTATTAAAATAGTGAATAACTGTAAAAGCTACATTGTGGTGGACAATTTGTCCTTTTACAAAATGTGACTTGTTATTGTTATAGCACCATTTACCACTCTTGTTATATGTGATGCTTTGTTTATGGCCTAGGGCAACCCCTCCCTCCAAACTTGGTCCAAATATATAAAAAATAATGTTTTATTCCCTGTATGCTACTTTTCCCTGAGCTAAAAGCGTGTACATGTGGGTCAGTCAATACCCAACCCACGTATATGTATTAAAATACTTTTAAAGATTAAATTTCCTTAATTATGGGTGGATCTCACGGGTTTTACTTGTTGATTACCTCCTATTGCTCGTGGCCAAACTATTTCCCAACTAAGAAACTAATTGGGAGAGGTCTAAATAGACCTCTATGGGAAGGCCTTAAGGAGGAGAAGAGATAGAGTTATTATACTGAGATTATCCCTGACTAAGTCTGATGAATCCCTGTGCCTCATGCACTTCCCCAAGCTTCAGGAAACCCTTGTTTCCTTGATTATATATATCCTTCTTTTTGATTGAGATATCATGGTGTTGGTAATGGAAGAAGATTGTTGAAGGCTGGGATAGGACGAATCCGGAAGACGATTCCGCTTGGAGCCAGAGAAAGACTCAGGTGAATACTCTCCATGTTATTTATAGCTTACTGCAATAAAAGAAATGTTGTCTTGTTTCTGAAAGTAACTCTGTTTATGCATCAAATTATGTTTTAATTCATATATGAATGTCATTTTGATGTATGATCAATCATTTGTTTATATGATATAAGTGAATTTCATGACTATTATTTACTTCTATACTGCTATGTATGCTCGAATTGAATGATTTCAGGTTTGAATAACATTGGGAGTTGCAGAGGGTCTGAACCCTGTGGGACCTACTCGAACGAAGGAAATCTGGGTATGGTCACTCTTACGTAGTTTGATAATATAAACATCTTGCCTAAGATATATGAGTTTCTTGTTGTAGTTTTCTTCTACTTTGTTGGGGTTCTAACCCAAAGCCCTAGGGAGGTGAAACTGGTCAAGGACACTCAAAGGGATGCTCTTTCTAGAGGAAAAGACTGAGCCCATGGAAAGAGCATCCCTTTGAATTTTCTTGACCACTTTCACCTCCCTGCATTGAGCATAGGAATGTTCCCCTCCCAGAAACTAGATCATCTGTTTCTCTGACACCCGTTCTTTCCACTGTACTATAAAATTCTTTTATTCTTTTTCCAGCTTAAAGAAAAAGACAAAAAAATTATATATTCCAAAAAAGAGTGGGAACGGGACGACATTTCCATATTTGTTGGCAGCTAGAGTCAGTCGTGTTGCCCTTGAACAAAGCACTCAAAAGAAAGTCTCTCCTCCATTGGAGTGGGATTTAGTTTGACTTAGGAGCGCCTTAACCTTGTTATTGAGTCAGTACTCCTCCGATTGGTTACCTCTTCCAATCATATGGAGAGTTTTCTTATGCCTCTTGCATGACAAATTTATACAGAGTTATCATATGCTGCCATATAGTCATCATTGAGTCATGTTTTTGTTCAAGGGAAATAAGCCTGAGTCGGCCTCTCTGCAGTGTCTCTTGACCTGTTTTTCAGTCAGCCATTCTTGGTTGTCAGTGTCATGTTTGTCATCACATCAGCTATATTAGTCCTTTGCTCGTGCCAGTTTGAGAAGGTCTCCATTGACTTCTTGCTAACGGGTCTTGTCCTTATCGACTACGACAAATTGCTTTGAGGGCAAATCTAGAGCCACACTCTAGCCCTATTTTCATTATTGATAGGTCACCTTGTGCTCAGCATCGATCAATATCATGGGTCTTTGACTAAGTGGTTTCCCTTGTGTTTCACATCAGCTTTCATTATCACACATTGGGATTCATATAGTGCCTTGGTTTCCATTTGACCCTATTGGTGGATTCCTTGCCTTTGAGTCAACTTTGATTATTGGTTGGTTCAGAGGGTTTCTATCGTGTGATAGCTACATCTTGTGTACGTCGGAAATTTGCTTCAGTTGGGTTACTACATCTTTTTCGTCTGATTCCTTCCACATTATTGGCCTATGGGTTACACTCGCACTAGATTAATGAAGGATGCCTTAATGCCTTCCTTCTAGCAGATCTTTTCCTATCGACTATAGCTCATTTGCTCTGGAAAAAAGATCTAGAGTCCATTTGTCAATACCTTGGGGTTTGCAGTCATCAGTGGCAAATTCCTTCACTATCGACAGTGGGAAATCATCATTGTCTCCTGACTGATAGATTCTTTCAAGTGTTCGACATCAGCTCATTCAATCACACTTGTTAGATTGTACTGGGTACCTTGACTCTCATTATCATTATCGGAGAGTAGTCTCGCATTTGTTAATGGTATACATCAATGACCAGTAATCAAACGATTTCTCACATGGTCGACCTCATATCATTCATTCCCATTGTCTAGAAATGTACTGCGGCAGTTGGTGAAGACCTAGAGTTGCATCAACATGTTTTAGTTCACTTGTCAGTTGCTCCTTTTGCTGCTAGTTGACACCATCCACCTTATATGTTGCAGTTCTTCATAGTGACATCTTACATGCTGACATCTGAGTTGTGATGTAGTATCATTTTATTCCATCACGTTCATTTGGTACTATTGGGATCATTTTTTGACATCAGTGATCAACTTCATCTTTAGCATCATTGATCGTCTTCTTATATGTGATATTCAGACATGTACTTTTTCAATCACGATCAAATGATGCATTATGTAATTTCAGTTCTTTTATACTAGTATACATATTGGATCCAATTGAACTTGATATGCAGACATGCTTTGCTTTCTCTGAGCATGGGTATTCCCGCCTCAGACAACAGTTTCTTTCTAATCTCTTTTGATGACTTGGCAGGCCAAATTCTAGTGAAGTCCTTCTCAGTCTTGGCATGATTCTTTCCATACACTCAATACATTTTGGCCATCATGTACCCCTTTTGACCTCATATATTAGGGGGCATCTATTATAGCACCATTTACCACTCTTGGTATATGTGCAACTTTGTTTATGGCCTAGGACAACCCCTCTTTCCAGACTTGGTCTAAATATATAAAAACAATGTTTTATTTCCTGTATGCTACTTTTCCCTGAGCTAAAAGTATGTACATGTGGGTCAATCAATACCCAACCCGCATATATGTATTAAAACACTTTAAAAAATTAAATTTCCTTAATTATGGGTGGAGTTCACAAGTTTTACATGTTGATTACCTCCTATTGCTCTTGGCCCAACTGTTTCCCAACTAAAAAACTAATTGGGAGAGGTATAAATAGACCTCTATGGGAAGGATTTAAGAAGGAGAAGAGATAGATTTATTATACTGAGATTATCCATGTCTGAGTCTAATGAATCCCTGTGCCTCATGCACTTCCCCAAGCTTCAGGAAACCCTTGTTTCCTTGATTATAGATATCCTTTCTTTTGATTGAGATATCATGGTGTTGGTAATGGAAGAAGATTGTTGAAGGCTGGGATAGGAAGAATCCGAAGGACAGTTCCGCTTGGAGCCAAAGAAAGACTCAGTTGAATTCTCTCCATGTTATTTATAGCTTACTGCAATAAAAGAAATGTTGTATTGTTTCTTAAAGTAAGTATGTTTATGCATCAAATTGTGTTTTAATTCATATATGAATGTCATTTTGATGTATGATCAATCATTTTTTTATATGATATAAGGTAAATTTCGTGAATATGTTTTTCTATACTATGATGTATGCTCAAATTGAATGATTTTCAGGTTTGAAGAACATTGGGAGTTGCAGAAGGTCCGAGCCTTGTGAGACCTACTCGAACGAAGGAAATCCGGGTACGGTCACTATCACGTAGTTTGATAATATAAGCATCTTGCGTGAGATGTGTAAGTATTTCTTATTGTAGTTTGCTTCTACTCTGTTGGGGTTCTAACCCAAAGCCCTAGGGTGCTTTAACCTGAAACAGTTACTTATAGTGTTTTTTGGTTACAATACCACAGGTAAATTCCATGGGTGGGTAAATACCATGGGTGAATGAATACCATGGGTTGATGTCACATACAATACCATGGGAAAATACCATGGGTGAATGAATACCATAGGTAGATTCGACTTACAATACCATGGGTAAATTCGATGGGTGGATGAATACCATGGGTAAATTCCATAGGTGGATGAATACCATGGGTAGATGCCATTTTCCATTCAGATCATTCCTCCCTCATTAAGAAGCAATGGCCCCCATTGCATGAATTTCCCTCATGAGAATCCTGTGTTGAATATGAAGAGCCACAAAAGAGAATGGTTTTGTGCGGTTAACTCATAACCATGATGAATGAGGATCTGAGGATAAAGATACCCTGCAATCCTTGTGATCAACTGTGATACTGACAATGTGCAGCTTAGCAAATGGACTCTGATGAAGTGTGGGTTTTTGGATGGCCCATAACCATGACAAACAAAGATATGAGGATTGAGATACCTTATAATTCTTGTGATCAACTGTGATATTGACAGTGCGTGACCTAGCAAATGGACTTCGATGAAGTGTGGATTTGTGGATGACCAGTAACCGTGATGTTGATTGTTGATGAAGTAGCAGGTACCTACATAACTTGGGGTGGGGGGGAATGTTTCCAAAGAACCCAAGGTGGATGTCGCTATGCTGAAACTGATAAATGTGAAGCAAGTGCCTACTAAAGCGGGGTGGCAAGGCATGTCTCCAAAGGAAACCCACTCTAAATGCTGCTCCAGATTTAAAATTGACATAATTCAGTCAATATAACTCATAATATTTATTATAACTTGTTTTTGGAAATACAATGACCATTTTTCATCTTCCCATGTATTTGAAATTGCTATTTGGACAGTCTGGAAACTCAAATTCGCACTACAACAGTTCCACTGTCATAAAAGTTCTGGAAAAAAAAATATCTGATTTTAAATCAATAATATCTCCCTCATCCGAACTCCAATTTGACCAATTATTTATTTCTTTGTTTTAAATTGGATGATTTTTCAAGAGGAGCTCAAATCTATAACCATTTTTTTGAAATTTTTCATAAAACCTTCAAAAACTGATAGGAGAGTCGCTGTCCATGAATCACCGTCAGGAAAATTTCTGTAACACCACTGATTTTAAATTAGCGCTATCTTCCTCATCCGAATTCCAATCCGGCTGATTTTTTTTTGAATTTGGATATTTTTTGCAAGGAATCCAAATATGTTATTTTGTTTTGAAAAATGTTCACAAAAAATTTCAAATATGATTTGCAAACTCGCTGCCCAAAAAGTTCCTTCAAAAAATGAAAAAAAAATATTCTCGCTTTGCCCAAGAAAGTGCTCTGTGGAGGTCATAGCACATGCATGAAGTTAGGTGAAGATTGCTTCAAAAAGTTGAAACTGAAATATGCATAAAACCCTCATTGCCATGAAGCTGAAACTTGAATCTGATATCATTGATCCAGATCTTTGGGGAAGGCCCCCAAGATTTGAAAAATTGAAATGCCAGATGAAAATAGGAGAACACACACTAAACAAAACCAATAATATTTTTTTATTACAATAGTGAATAACTGTAAATGCTACATTGTGGTGGAAAATCATTCCTTTTACAAAATGTGACTTGTTACTTATAACCTTTTTTGGTTACAATACAAGGTAAATTCCATGGGTGGGTAAATACCATGGGTGAATGAATACCATGGGTTGATATCACATACAATACAATGAGTGAATGAATACCATGGGTGGATGCCACTTACAATACCATGGGTAAATTCAATGAGTGGATGAATACCATGGGTAAATTCCATGGGTGGATGAATACCATGGGTAGATGCCATTTTCTCAAGGTTTTTTTGTGGTTTTGTTTACTGGGTATTCTCCACTTTTCTCCTAGCATTTTAAATTTTTAGATCTTGGTGGCCTCCCTCCCCAAGATCCATTTCAATTTTTTTGATCTTGGGGGCCTCCTCCAAGATACAGATCAATGGTATCATATTCAAGTTATGTTTCCATGGGAATGACGGTTTGATGCATATTTTGGTTTCAAATTTTTGCAGCAATATCCAACAAACTTCATGAATGTGCTACGACCTCCACAATGAGGTTTTTTTTAAATCTTTTTGCAGGATTTTGTTAAGCAGTGAGTTTGTAGATCAGATATGAAAATTTTGGTGCAAAATTTACAAAAAAAAAAAAAAATCTAATCTGGATTCCTTGTGAAAAAATACCCAAATTCAAAAAAAAATCAGTTGAATTGAAGTTCGAATGAGGGAGATATCGCTGATTTAAAATCAACTATTTCCGAACTTTTGTGATGGTGGGACAGTTGCAACGTGAATATGAGTTTCTAGCACCTCTAGATAGAGATTTCAATCACACAGGAAGATGCATAATGATATTTCTATTTCCAAAAACATGTTATAGTAAATATTCTTAGTTATCTTGACCGAGTTATGCCCATTTTTAAATCTATAGCAGCATTCAGAGTGGGTTCCTTTTGGAGACGTGTCTTCCCACCCCACTTTAGTAGGCACCTACTTCACATTCATTTGCATCTATCTTGGATTCCTTGGAGACATGTCCTCCCTTCCTAGGCTATGTAGGAACCTATTGCTTCATCAACAATCAACATCATGGTTATGGATCAACCACACATAATCTTTTACATCAAATTCCATTTTCTAGGCTGCAAACTGTTATTATCACAGTTGGTCGCAAGAATTACAAGGTATCTCTATCCTAAGATCTTCGTTTTTCATGGTTGTGGGTCATCTACAAACCCACACTTCATCGAAATTCATTTTCTAGGCCACACACTATTAGTATCATAGTTGGTCACAAAAATTATAGGGTATCTCTATCATTGGATCTTTGTTTGTCATGGTTATGGGTCATCCACAAACACACACTTCATCGAAGTCCATTTGCTAGGCCACACACTGTCAGTATCAAAGTTGGTCACAAGCATTACAGAGTATCTCTATCCTCGTAACTTCGTTCATCACGGTTATGTCTTAACCACACAAAACCCTTCTCATCAGTGGCTCTTCATATTCAACAAAGGCTTTCCTAAGAGGGAAATTCATGCAATGGGTACCATTTCTTCTTAAGGAGGAAGGAATGATCCGAATGGAAAATGACATCCACCAATGGTATTCATCCACCCATGGAATTTACCCATGGTATTGTAAGTGGCATCCACCCATGGTATTTATCCACCCATGGAAGTTACCCATGATATTGTAAGTGGCATCCACCCATGGTATTCGTTCACCCATCATATTGTAAGTGGAATACACCCTTGGTATTCATCCTCCCATGGTATTTATCCACTTGTGGAATTTACCCTTGGTATTGTAAGTGACATCCATCCATGGTATTCATTCACCCATGGTATTTACCCACCATTGGAATTTACCTATGGTATTATAATAAAAAAATACTATAAGTAACAAGTCACATTTTGTAAAAGGATAGATTTCCCACCACAATGTAGCTTTTACAATTATTCTTTGTTTTAATAAAAAATGCTTTTTAGTGGTTTTATTTATTGGGTATTCTCCACTTTTATCCTAACATTTCAAATTTTTAGATCTTGGGGGCCTCCCCCGCCAAGATCCATTTCAATTTTTTAGATCTTTGGTGCCTCTTCCCAAGATCCGGAGCTTCTCTTCCACAAAGATAATGCAAGTTAAAATTTCTCTAATGCTTCATATTTCGGCCCTTCTTTATAATTTTGACTTGTTACTTTAGGATTGTAATTTCAACTTCTATTGTAGAAACCCTAGTTGGCACCTGTGAGGTAAATATGGTGAATTTATTCTCTTTTATCCTTCTCTTGGACAACTTATTCTCTAGAAATTCATCTTAAAAGATAATGTTTGTTACACTTGATTTTGGCCTTCGAATGTGGCTGTAATATATCGATCTTTGCTACAATAGTTGCCCTAATGTTTCCACATGTGTGAGATGGAGATGGCTCAAAAACAATTTCTAATTCTTTTATATTTCTCTTCTCCCTTCTCTAGGTATTAGGTTCCTTGTTCTTCCCTGATATAAATTCCTGTGAGCTCGATGGATGATCTAAAATGTGGTCGAATTCCTTATATATATATACCCTTTTCATGGAGCCAAATTACCATTATGAGGCCGACTTGTTCCTCCTTGAAGGTCGAAAGTAAACATGCATTGTATTAATAATAAAAAAGAGAGGGAAGTATACAACCACTACCTTGATGTTGGAAGCCTCCTTCGGAATGGGTTTCCAAGTCCAAGCCAAGACGTCTCAAGCTCTCCTTTCTCCTTCAGAAATTGAGAACAATTAGGGACAATTTAGCAACAACATGACCAATCTAGTCTGACCCACCATTTGAGGATGTAAGGGAATTCATTTATTGTGAAGGAGAGGGAGTTAAGGATCCAAGAGACGGGGAAGAAGGTCCACATATTAAGGGGATGATCCCTAAAGGTAAGATCAAGGAATCAAAATGAGAGAACTTGACCATATCCTTATTCAACAATGACCAGCTCGTCGTTTTCGAGGCATCTAGTAAGAGAAGATTCTGCTCCACTTATGGAGAAACTGCCTGAAGAGGATCATTACAGATTTTCCTATCCCAAGTTGCATTTCCGGTGCTAGTCACTAGTTAGAACAAAGGGTACCAACACGGGTTTTCCAGTAAAATTAGTGTTGGGCTTACAAATAGGGGGTTTAAACAAGCTCTTCCAAAATTACTTCAAGTCATTTCTTCTTCTTTTCTTCAGGGATTCTTTGATCAATGTTTTTCATGGTGAATTTATTGACAAATTTTGTCGCTTTATGACATTTTAGGAAAAGCTCGACAGCTTAGGGTATGAGATAGGGAGTGCGCCAAATTACTGTATAGTTGATGCCCCCTAAAGCATGAACTTAGAACAAGAAGTGATGGTTGAAGTGCTTTACAAGTCAAGGCAAGGACTTTGGAGAACTACCATCAGGAGGCCTACAAATCAAACATAATACAACATATATGACATCTCTAAGTAGGCATTTAACAATACATAAATCCACGACATGGGCATAGCCATCTGACTAGAAAGGATCATGTGTATGGATCCACGACATGGATGCAACCATCTGACTAGAAATTATCATATGAATGAATCCACGACATGGGTGCAACCATCTGACTAGAAAGGATAATATGTATGGATCCACGACATGGGTGTAGCCATCCGACTAGAAAGGATCATATGTATGGATCCACAACATGGATGGAGCCATCCAACTAGAAAGGATCATGTATACAATCATGAATACTAAATAACTCCATGCAGCTTAGATTTATTAGATGAAATCCAGGGTCTTCATCTCTATCCTGATCCAACCAAAGTATGATCTAACCATGTGAATCAATGTGTCAGAGTTGAACATGGAAGAAACCACCTGATTACTAGTCAATGATGTAAACCATTAACAGGTACAAGAGAAACCACCGATAGTGACAATGGTTCTCAAGGTACACCAACACAATCCACAAGTGTGAAAAATGAAGCTAAAGTCGAACACCCACAAAATCATTCGATCAAAGGCTAGTGATGTGAACCTATTGTTGAATGCAAAGAACCTGTCATTGAGGCATGCAAGCTCCATGGTACTGAAAGGGAGTTTCTAGATTATTTTCCCAGATAATGAGATGAAGTTGACAAGAACTAATCCATCGAAGGAGGGCCATAATGTTTCCCACATCAGAGATGTGAAACAAAAAGATGTAGAAGAGTAGGTAAGGGTGATTTAGGATTGTTGTAGAAAGGTTAAACAGGGTACTAGTGGTTAAAGTTTGTAGACAAAGCTTCTCTTGAACATATCGGTGACACGACTCTGGAGTTTGGTAGCATTTGACTCAAAATGGAATCAATGGTCATGATGGTGATAGGTAACAATCAAATAAGAGGCAAATTGATTTCCAAATCCCAGGAAAGCAAGAGACTAAGCGAGCTTATCCAAAACCCCACACGAAATGCATATGATTGTCATGTTCAAGAGCGACATGATTCATTTCATATAGAATACAAGAGACATTTACTTCCATTCCCCCCAGCTATTTCTAACAAGTACCTCTTTATTTTTAATCACAAGCTTGAAGAGGATACCATATGCTTGTTGTATAAGTTCATCCTTCAGACGAATCCATCCTAGTAATTTTAACAAGCCCTCGGAAGGAGTAGCTCGGTCTTGTCATGGTGACAAGTCCTGCGTTGTTAAGTTTTATGAGTCCAACGGAGGGGTAATTCGACATATTTTTCATTTTTAAAGAGTTTGAAAAAGAGGCGGAAAAGAAAACTCGAAAGGTCCATTTTTGTAGATAGTCTCTCGAATCCGAAAAGGTAGAAAACAATATTCAAGAGAACCTCTTAGCCATGTTCAAATAATGTATTCCTTTTTCGTAGCTAGTCTATCTCAGTCCGGAAAATGGTTAAAATTATACTTAGTAAATGTATTTTCATTTACTTTTATGAATTTGAAAAGACAAGTTCTCGACAATATTTTCATATTTTTGGAGTCTAAAAAGAGTTGAAAGAGGACTCCTCCTGGAGGAATGAGTGGTATAAAAGGATAGCGACGGGTTCTGGTCATAATGGAACTACTTAAAACAAGTAAAGGTTAAGTGGCTAGCTAAAAAACCACTCATCACAGATTTTCCTTGAGCAAGGTTAAAAAAACCAAGTGAAAGCGTATGATCGGCCTGATCCGAATGGAAAATGGCATCAACTCATGGTATTCATCCATCCATGGAATTTACCCATGGTATTATAAGTGGCATCCACCTGTGGTATTCATTCATTCATGGTATTTTCCCATGGTATTATGACATTTACCCATGGTATTCATTCACCCATGGAATTGACCTGTGGTATTGTAATTGAAAAATACTATAAGTAACAAGTCACATTTTGTAAAAGGACAAATTGTCTACCACAATGTAGCCTTTACAATTATTATTGGTTTTAATAAAAAGTTTCTTTGTGGTTTTGTTTATTGGGCATTCTCCTATTTTTATTCTGGAAATTCAAGTTTACAGATCTTGGGGGTCTCTACCCCAAGATCCATTTCAATCTTTCAAATCTTGAGGGTCTCTCCCTCCAATATCCATTTCAATCTTTTAAATCTTGGGGGCCTCCTCCCAAGATCCAGATCAGTGGTATCAGAGCAGGTTATGATTCCATGGGAAAGAGGGTTTGATGTATATTTCAGTTTCAAATTTTGCAGCAATATTCAACAAACTTCAGGCATGTGCTACATCCTCCACGGAGCATTTTCTTGGGCCAAGCAGGAAGAAATTTTATTTTTTCATTTTTTTGCAGGAATGTTTTTGGGTGGTGAGTTTGCAGATCAGATCTGAAACATTTGGTACAAAATTTACAAAATCAAATATCAGATCTAGATTCCTTGTGAAAAAATACCAAAATTAAAAAAACAAAATCAGCCGAATCAGAGTCCGGATGAGGGAGATATCGTTGATTTAAAATTAGCTATGTTGTAGAATTTTTTTTTTATGACAACTAGTGGACGGCGAATCTCCTATCATTTTTTGAAGTTTTTGGTGTAGAATTTCAGAAAAAGGATTGTATATCTAGTCTCCTCTTGAAAAATCACCCAATTTCAAAAAAACAATGGGTCAAATCGGAGTTCGGATGTGGGAGATATCGTTGATTTAAAATCAACTATTTTTTCAGAACTTTTGTGATGGAAGAAAACAATCGCAGGGCGAATCTGAGATTCTAGAGTGTCCAGATAAGGATTTCCATCACATGGGAAGATGAAAAATGGTCCTTCTACTTCCAAAAATAGGTTATAATAAATATTCTGATTTATATTGACTGAGTTATGTCCATTTTAATTCTGGAGCAGCGTTCGGAGTGGGTTCCCATTGGAGACGTGCCCTCCTACCCAACTTTAGCGGGCACCTGCTTCACATTCATGAGTTTTAGCATAGCAGCATTCGACTTGGCTTATTTGGAGATGTTCCCTCCCACCCTAGGCTATGTAGACACCTGCTACTTCATCAACAACCAACATCACGGTTATGGGTCAACCACACAAAATCCTTGTCATCGAAGTCCATTTGCTAGGCTGCACACTGTTAGTATCACAGTTGGTCACAAGCATTATAGGGTATCTCTATCCTCAGATTTTCATTTGTCATGGTTATGGGTCATCCACAAAACCACACTTCAACGAAGTCCATTTGCTAGGCCGCACACTGTTAGTATCACAATTGGTCACAAGCATTACAGTGTATCTCTATCCTCGAATCTTCGTTCATCATGGTTATGGGTCATCCACAAACCCACACTTCATCGAAGTCCATTTGCTAGGCCACACACTGTCAGAACCATAGTTGGTCACAAACATTACAAGGTATCTCTATCCTCAAATCTTTGTTCATCATGGTTATGGGTTAACCACATAAAACCCTTATCTTCAGTGGCTTTTCATATTCAACAAAGGCTTTGCAAGAGGGAACTTTACACAAGGGAGGCCATTGCTTCTTAAGGAGGGAGGAATGATCTGAATGGAAAATGGCATCAACTCATGGTATTCATCCACCCATGGTATTATAAGTGACATCCACCTATGGTATTCATTCACTCATGGTATTTGCCCATGGTATTATGACATCCACCCATGGTATTCATTCACCCATGGAATTGACCCGTGGTATTGTAATTGAAAAATACTATAAGTAACAAGTCACATTTTGTAAAAGGACAGATTGTTTGCCATAATGTAGCCTTTACAATTATTATAGGTTTTAATAAAAAGTTTCTTTGTGGTTTTGTTTATTGGGCATTCTCCTATTTTTCTTCTGGCAATTCAAGTTTTCAGATCTTGGGGGTCTCTACCCCAAGATCCATTTCAATCTTTCAGATCTTGAGGGTCTCTCCCTCCAAGATCCATTTCAATATTTTAGATCTTGGGGGCCTCCTCCCAAGATCCGGATCACGGCCAAAGAGATGGTGCTGATGGAATGAAAAAACCAAGGCTCATCTAGCAAAAACAGGCTGATAAAAATGGCAATCACGAGAGGTGAAATGAAAATGGTTTCATTTTTACATAAGATTGAAACATAGGAAACCCTACTTGAAATTGGTTTCATTTTTACAAAAGCTTGAAACATGTAGAAACTATGTTTGAGATTGATTTGCACGCCCCCAACGTAATGACTCAGTTCGAGGAACATGCCCCCCAAGCTTCATTTCACTCACCTAAGTAGACTACAGGTTACTAATAGGTGGATGGAATGAAGGTTCATTTATGAGATCAAGTGAAAGACTCAACTAGGAATTTACGAGATCTAAATAAAGACTCGAATTGGAAGGCAATTTGTTTCATTTTTTTAACGAGATTGACACAGGAAAAAAACCATGCTCATGACACCTTGTTTCATTTTTTAAGGAGCTTGACACAAGAAAAGGAACTGTGCTCTGACACCTATTTCATTTTTAAATGAGGTTGATTTAGTAAAATAACTATCCTCATGGGGACCTATTTAATTTCTTAACAAGGTTGACATAGTGAAAGAACTATCCTCATGACCTTGATCGTGGACTATAAGAGACCATGCCTTCCAAGAGATTCTCATCAGATGGAAGAATAACACTCTGGAAGGGATACCTGTTAAGGGATCTAATGGAAATATAATGTTCCAATTTCTCCCAATTCATGATTCACTATATCACTGGCTAGATCATTAGTAGACGCGAGCACAAAATAGGTGATATGAAACCGGCTCACAAAAAGATAGAAAAGAAAGATCAACTCCTTACAAATCAACCTCTTCAAGGGCACAACCTACTTTACATTACAAAAATGAATAATTCTTGGATGATACAAACGAAAAAACCTCCTTTCTATATATAGGAGTCTAAGGGGTCATAATATAACTAGAGCCGACATAACAATAATAATGTAAGGGCACAACAATAACAATAGTGGGCTTTTATGGGGCACAATAATAACAATATGGGGACTACATGGGCACAACAATACAATAAGGGGGTTGCACTAATAACAACAAGGGGTTACACTAGTAGTATAGGGACCTAACATGCCCCTCTCCTTCAAAACGTGTTGTTGTCAACGCTTGAGTAGTTTTGGATGCTTATGTATAAACTTCACTTCCTCCCATGTGGAATCTTCAGCGGGTAAGTTCTTCCACTTGATGAGATATTTTGAAATTTATCGATTTCGTAGATGTTGGGTTCTTGTTTCTGTGACTGCTTCAGGTTCCAATATTATTTTTCCTTCCTTGTCAAGTTCCAACAATATTGTTTGAACTGGGAACTTGTCACCTATAACCTTCTTTAAGCATGAAACATGGAAGATACAGGAAGCTCCAATTTGTATGTCATAGTACCAATATTTTGTAACACCTTGTACAAACCATAATACTTTGGTGATAATTTATTATCCTTCTTAGCTTTCTTGAGGGACATTTGTTTGTATGGTTGTAGTCGTAGAAATACCCAATCACCTACATCAAAACTTCTTTCACTATGTTGTTGATCTGCCTGTTGTTTCATTAGATTCTGCACTAATGTGGGGTTGTCCTTTAAACGTTGGAGAACTTGTTGTTGATGCTCAATATGATCTTTCACTGCTTGAACTTTTTTCTTCTTGATATGTCCTTCTATCTTGAGAGTTTGAGAAGTGGTAATTCTTTCCAATGCATTACAATATATGGTTAGATTCACTTCTTGAGGATCGCTGTGATCTTTCACTTCTTGAACCTTTTTCTTCTTGATATTTCGTTCTATCTTGAGAGTTTGAGGAGTCGTAATTCTTGCCAATTCTTTACAATATATGGAAAAATTCATTTCCTCTTTTTATAGGGTTGGTTCCTGGTGTATATCCTCTTCTTTTGACATTTCTTGATCATTTTCTTCCTCCTCTTCATAATCTATGGAGAATAATTTCTTCTCAGAACACTTATGAACTTTAGAGTATTTGCTATCACAACTGTAACAAAGCCCTTTTGCTCTTTTCTCTTCCAATTGTTGTGGTGTCAATGTTGTAGGTTGTTGAAGGCTGCGGGAATCAACACTTCCATCTTTATAGTTGTGAGTGGTAGGCTTCCTTGTTTCCATATTGTTTCTTTCAATTTTTCTTGCCAACCTGAATGCCTTCTCCAATGAACTATGTTCCCAAAGAAGAACCTCATGTTGAATGTTATCCTTTCAAGTCCTTATGAAGAAATCAATCTTCCACTTCTATGGAATATCATTTTCCCTTACATTCAATTTTTGAAAGTACTCAATGTGCACTTCCATTGAATACTTTTTCTTGAGATTTATCCATTGGCTAAAGAAGGTGTTGCTCTTTGTATCCTCATAATGTGCTATCATTTCCTCCATCAAAATTGACCACGTGACAAGTGGTTTATGAGAAAAAATCTCTTTATACCATAAAAATTGATTTGGTTCTAAATATAAAGATGCAATACATACCTTTTGTAACAGTTTCACCTCATATAGATCAAAATATTTCTCCATCTGTAGTATTCAATTTACCAGATCCTTGCGATCAAACTTCCTCATATCACTTTTTCTTGATTTTAGGAGCTTGATCTTGAAACAAATCTAAATTTGTAATTTTAGATATTTAAGTTCTCAAATTTCTTCCTGTGATAACATTTTGAGTCCTCTTTTTAACACCCCAAGTTTGATCACAAGTGGATTATTGAAGAAAGATTTTTTCCCAATCTCCTGCGATGAACTAATTATAAACTAGTTGAGTAGAGCGAACTTGTATGAAGTGCCACGTGTCAATTTTTTGACCTTAGGATCTGAAACCAATACAAAAAAAACTACTGGCCATCCTCATTTTGCCACGTCTTATGAAATTTCAACTGATGCTCAAAGAGAAAGTTATGACTATTTTACCTAGGTCACCTATTCGGGATGTAATTCAAGAGCCTGCCTAAACCCTAAGTGTCTTGGACTGTAGCTCCAAACATATAGTGAAACAAGCTCTGAAATTAGGGTCCAAGATGCACCAAGATTACTACTCAAATGGGTTTTAATTTCTGAGTCTGAACCTTTGTAGAAACAAAATTATAACGAAAATTCCACTCTGACCTGTTTGAGATGGAATTCTAGAGCTTGCACAAACCCTAACTTCCTCAGATCATATATCCATAAGTATAGCGAGAAAATATCTTAAATTCATACTCGAGGTTCAATGAGATTTCAGCTCAATGGGTTTTTGTTTTAGCTTCTGAAATTTCGTAGAAAAAAAGGTTATGGTGAAAATGCCATGATGACCTGTTTGGAGCAGAGAAACCCTAAAATCCAAAGCTCTGATACCAAATGTTATGAAACCAACTCACAAAAATATAGAAAAGAAAGATCAATGCCTTAGAAATCAACCTCTTTGAGGGGGAAAACTCCTTTACATTACAAAAATGAACAATTATTGGATGATACAAATGACAAAACCTCATTTCTATATATAAGGGTCTAAGGGGTCATAATATAATCAGAGTTGACATAATAATAATAATGTAAGGGCACAACAATAACAATAGTGGGCTTCTATGGGGCACAATAATAACAATATGAGGACTACATGGAAACACCAATATAATAAGGGGATTGCACTAATAACATGGGTTACTCTAGTAGTATAGGGACCTAACAACATGTGTCCACATAATTAACTTGCGGCGAGGGTGATACCACTTGCATCCAAGGACCATTTAGGGAATATGGTTGATTAAGAGTCAAATTAGGACCAACGAACAAAAGTTGATCAATGGCCACAATTCTTCCTTTATGCGGGAAACATATGACATGAAAGAGAGAAGAGACAAGATCTCCCATGACATAAACATAGTCACAGCCGAGGAGTAAATTAAAATCCAAAGGGCCTTGGAAAACCATCACATCAAGATAGACAATTTTTTCTACCAAACTAATAGGCAGCTTCAAAAGGATCCCTAAGGATTGACTAGTTCCTCAGTTAAAGTATAACAGATTATGGGTAATGGGCACAACATGTGGTGAATCTAAAGCTTGCCAAGTAGCTTAAGACATAATACTAGCAGATGCGCCTTCATCTATGATTATGCCGAGTACATGTATATTATAAGACTGTACTATGATCTCAAAAGAGATATAAGAAGGAAGACGATATCCTGCCAGTCAACTCCAATCAAATGAAGTGACTAAACTACTTGGAGAGGGTGCCATCAAAATGGGAGGACTGTTCTCTTGTGTTATGAGAACAGGAAGATCCCCCCCCATACAATGGGAATAGGAGGATCATCCCCTTGTACCATGGGGACAGGAGGTGTTTTGGATAATTTAGCATCTACAGATAAACACTAATTCACTAGACAAGTAGATGTGCCTAGAACAATAGTTTAAAGTGTTTTAGACTTTTCCTATAAGCAATAGATAAGAAGAGAGGATAGGAGGCCTACTCGTAGTTCCACTTTCATCTCATCTCCCTTGTATCGATTCCGTCACTCCTTCCCATACTTAATCCGCTTGAGAAGTACCCTATAAACACCACAGAAGATGAAAACCATTCAAAGCATACGATCCATTGAATATAAATGAAAGGAATCAAAAGAAATTCATATATATAAGCATTATGAAAGAACACAACATATGGAAAAAGGTTCAAACACTTTATTAGATAGAAGAAGGAATTACAACCATCAATGTCTGATTCAAAATCATTCCTCCAGCTTGGATCCCATCCACATCACAACAAAAGCAAGACAAGACTTTGGCATCACATCATTTGCTCCAAAGTCAAGTCTCATAGAAGCATTATGTCCTTACAATTCAACATAATCCAACCCTAATCACTTAGATGAGTGTTCAATCTATAGGAAGATGAAGGAGGTTTTGTCATTAATGGTGACATTGAATGGCCTTCCATACTTATAATTAGTTCCATGAAGGAAGGGATGAGAGGATAGGATGCTCCTTAACTCATTCCTCATCCATTTTCGAGCTCATAGGAGTTGATAAGAGAGGGAAACATCTAGATGACTCCAACAGATAAGAATATTCCCCAAACCCTATGTGAATTTTGCTCATTCTCACCCAGTGCAGGTGAAAGGTAGCCGAAGTGCTCTACAGACCACTTTGGCAATGGACTTAACTACTCTGCAGCACACCTTCTTAAGGCTTACCCGCACTGGTCCCTCTAAAGGTAATTTCTAGATGTCTCCAAGTCATGAAACTGCCTGGGAAAGAGGCATTCAAAGGGGTGACTTGTTTAGGGCATGAAGCAACTGAAATTAGGGTTTGATGAGCCCTAAAACACTTATCTGAATGTTGGGATTTGATGTGCCCAAATGGATTTGTAACAGCTACCCCCTAAATCATGAAGTCAAAAAAATGCCAATGTCGAATGAAATGCTTTACGATGTGATGAGGAGGTACTGAAGTGGAAGGTGACCTCCATCAATTACAATACATATATCATGATATTTGATTTTACATGAATTTTTGAGGGGAGGCATACCTATGCTCAGCTTATAAAATTTCATTACATGTACATAAACAATCATCTAAAGATATAGACCCATGATTGGAATGAATATCAATGTAAAGCCATTGTACATATGATTTAGTACTCTTGATATCACAGCCTTTGTTGTTCCTTAAGAAACCAATTTCCTGGCTATGGGGAAATTTTGCTTAAGACATTAATAAATATTTGTTTACTGTCACTTATTATTTGTTGTATCCTCAAATGAAGGACCTGGAAAACTTGGTCTTTAACTCTTAATACATGTATGACCAGAACATCTTAGAATGCCATTTGTTACCAGATATAAATGATGAATGAAGAAAGTTTGAAGGGCAAGTTAAAGATAATAAGCTGATCTTTCACAGAAACTACTATCTGTAACTTAGAAAAATTATGATAATGAGAACGTAATCATAGACAATATGCTGGTCTTTCACAAAAACTATTATCTATAATTTAGAAAGGAAGTGAGGACTTCAAGTATAGGAGCACTCTTTTAATGAATTTTAACTTTATCTACATAAGCAAATAAAGACCTTTAGCTTCATTACTATACTTGAAAAGAAGAAAACATAGCATGACACATGACAGAGAGGCTTACAAAATTATATGCAACAACTCATGGAAACTTCTGATCCTTTCATTAATCAATGATGATATCAGGAATACAATGGCCTAGTCTCCGGGTTCTCCAAAATTCCAACCACTAACCCTTTCTCTATAAATTTTCCTCCTTTTATACATTTGAGAAACAGTTGTGAAACTGTCAAACTACTAAATCGTTTCCCTAACTATCTAAATTAAAAATTATTACAGAATTTTATAGAGGTCTAAAGACACCTTAAAGAACATAAAATAACAAAAAACAACTGAATTTAGAAGAGGACAATAATTGTTGACTCACTCTGTTAATCCGATGTCGAGTTCCTATGTATATGTCTTAATCTACTTTAATCATAATGCACTGTGTTAGATTTGTATAAACCTAAGCTTATGTATGCATCAGATACATTTTAATTGGCCAAAACACCAAAAAACCCAACCAATTGCCTTTTCTTCAAATTCAGCGTTAACATTGATTTTCCCTTTATATAACGGAATTAACACAAAGTGCCGAAACTGAAAGGGAATTAACCTGATTTAATAACTCCATCAGATTTGGAATCTCATCGCAAATCGACCCTTTTCAACATTGCATTAACATAATGTTGGAATTACGCATAATTCCTTCATATTTGCATTTTTCTATTAATAATGAAAATATACCATAAATCATGCTTTTTCTGCTTCTAACGCGGGCTTTACACAACTATTGAGGCATACCCTTCTGCCAATATATCCCCACCATAGATCTGCGCTTTTAAGATCAGACGATCTATAAAGGTTTCAGGTGGGACATAAGCTCGGAGAATACGTGCCCGGAATGGGCATTTTCCTCTCTCCACCTGACTGCTACTTGTTAAATGCTGAGTGGGATCGGGCGAGTTCCAACAAAAACCATTTACCATTTTTGTTCCACCCGAAAACTTGCCTTATAACTTGAAATCTGCCTTTTAATACGCTTTGCAGACCTGCCAGGGCTTTTAATCAACATATATATATGCTTTGGGTCCGGCCTTTCTATTATAATGTTTATAATAGGAATACATATAAAGTTGCATAAACAAAGTATGTATGAAGGGCTTATGATATCGCAGACCTGCAAGAATTATAAAAAGCAATGTAGAGTTTTTCGGGTTCGTCATTGAAATCGCAATCGACTCTTTCAACTAGTGCTTGAACTCAAACCTTGCGATATTGCAGACCTGTCGGAGTTATTAAACACATTATATATCATTTTGGGTCCGACCCACCCATATTGCAATCGAAATAGCCACATATATATATATATATATATATTATATATATATATATATATATTAATATATATATATATATATATATTATATATATATATATATGTATGTATGTTAAGAGTTATGCGATATCGCGAACCCGCCAAAATTATAAATCATAATATATATATTACGAGTCCGGTCCACGATCGCAAATCGCAATCGGCGGTGTCTAACATTCATAGTTCTATGGTGTAGCGGACCCGATGCAATTTATAAAGCATAGTATATATATTTCAGGTCCGAGCCTTTAACTTTAACACTTGTTTCCTTTGTAAATCCGATATATTTCCTTATTTTCTTCTCAATTCAAAATGAACTTATATATATACATATCGGTCTAGCTTCATATAACCTTTTATATTTGATTCTTTTACATTTATTCCTTTAGAGATGCCAATATATAATAAACACAATATTTCATTTCTTTTAGAATTTTCGGGAAGGGTAAAGAACATAAAGGAGTTTTATTGAGTTTGAACTCCTGAGAGTGATATAACTAATAAATAAACCTCAAGCACAATATAAGCTACAACAACCCGGATGGATGAAACTAGATCCGGAGTTTTCAATCTCATTCAACGGTTCACTCAAGTACGATTCTAACCATGTGAATATGTGATCTGAAGTCGAACATGGGAAGACACCATCTGATTACCATCCAATGATGTGAGTTGTTAATAGATGCAAGAGAAATAACTGATAATGATAATGATCCTCAAGTTACTGTAGTAAATTCTACATGGTGTGAATGAATTTTTTGGTGTCGAACACCATACAAAGTCTTTTGGTTGAAGGCCATTGATGTATCCCTATTGTCGAAAGCAAGAAACCTGCCATTGATGCATGTAAGCCTCAAGGTACTGAATGGGTGTTTCTAAGTCAACTTCTTGGATAGTGAGTTGATGTCGACAAGAAGCGACTCGTTGTAGGAGGGCCTTGATGTATCCCACATCAATGACATGAAACGACTATAGTGATTTTTAGGCATGGAATTTTACTGGCGACACAAGGTTTGGGAATGGTGGTCATGAAAATGAAGGTTTATGGTATTGCAAAAGATGGATTTTGACTAAATGACTTCTCTTGAACATGTTAGTGACACTAAAGTGAATTGGTAGCATTGACCCAAAACAAAGTGATGGATGGTATGATAGACCAATGGTATGATAACCATCAAGCTAATAACCCAACCCAGATAGTCATGGCAATGGAGTGAAATTGTCATGTCCAAGAGTGACCTAATACCATAAAGTAGTTTTCCCCTTTTTCCATTTTTCCCAGTCATTGCTGACCAGTAGCTCTTTATTTTTATCAAGCTTGAGGAGGATAACATATGCTTGTTGTATAATTTCACCCTTCGAGTGAATTCATTGCTATTTTATGTTTTAATGAGTCTAGCGAAGACGAAACTCGGTCTTGTATAGATGGACAAGTTTGTCACTATTTGATGTTTTTAACGAGTTTAATGACAAAGATAACTTGGTCCTTTTCATGTTTAGAGAGTTTGAAAAGGCACAAAAAGAAAACTCCACAAGTTCTTTTTCGTAAATTAATCTCTCAAGACCGAAAAAGTGTAAAATAATACAAGAGAGATATCATTTCCAATCCATTAACGAGATGGAAAGGACAAGCGCTCGATAATATTTTCATATTTAGAGAGTCTGAAAAGAGCTTAAAGAGGACTCTATTAGATTCAGTCTTTGAAGCCTTCCTCTAGTGATCAAACATGCTCTTACAAAGTGATTTCAGGGTGTTAAAGTCAAATTGTGTCATTTCAATGAGTCTTCAAGTAAAATTTGGTCACTAGGTATTAGGTCTAGGGTTGTTTTCACTCCTTCCAAAGTCTTCCAAGTATTGGTCCATGTCACCATTTAGCTAAGTGTACCACCATTCAAATAATTGTCATCATCATTTCAGGTTCCAATGGGTCATTTTACATCTTGTTCATGTTTTAGTTGTACTTGGGTAAGCCTCATTTCCCTCTCCTAGGGTTTTGAAGGTAATTTTTCTTTGATCGCCAAATTATCAACAAAACTTGTATCCTAATGTTCATACACCTTCCCCTATCCCTAATATACGTTCTTAAACACTTCCCATCATTCATATCCCTCAAATTCATCATTTTCCCACAAACCCTAGTTCAGTGCTACAATTTGACAATTTTCAGGCTAGGCCTGTGTTTTGCCCTTTTGGACCCCTTCCCCTCACTCAATATTTCAAATTTTACTTTCCCCTAATTCATAACATCCCTCCCTACTTCCTAAATTTTTCTCAAGAATTTAGAAGCCCCTTATCCTCTTCGTTTCCCTTCATTTCCACAAATCCCCTGTTCCACACATTGGGATAGGTTTTCTTCAAGCTATGTTTCTGAGCAAGAAAAGATGAATTTGACAAAAGTGAGAGAGGATTTTTTCCATAATTGACCCAAGAAGAAAAACCTCTTTCAGTGTTTACACAGGTTTCATGGTTTGGGAGAAATGTTGAAAACATCATTGACCTCTGGAGAGTTGCTGCACCTCTGGAGTGACCTTGGTAAAATCAATTTGTCTCCTAGATGGAATGCCCAAATGACTTTATTTATGAGTCAAATGATAACTATATAGAGAAATATTTCCAATGAGCTATCATGAGCTCAATCTAGAGTTGAGGAATGTTGACACCTAATCCTCATGATTGGGTGAATTTATGTAAATAATCAAATTAGGAATCTGAACAGTCATCAGGAGATGAACTAAACAGTCACACCCTTTTGTATATAACAATAACATACCTGATGGAATAAAATGAATCAGTCTTTCTGCCTAATGGAGTTACTACCTGGCCTGACATGGTATCAGAGCCAACTCCTTTGTTAGTGTGTGTGCCTTGTAACTCCCTTGTCTGACTGAGTGCCTGTACTGCCTACGCTCTACTCCATATTCCATTACCTGCACCCTGCTCCATACAATATGCTGCCCAGATATGCATTGGTGCTAGATTTTAACATTTTCTGTCAAGCCTGCTACTGTTACGCTGTTGCCATTTTACTAAACAAACCCTATGCTGCAACGTTCCTCTGCGTATGGTTTTCATTGTTTAACGCTCTACGCATAACTGTCCAAGCTCATTCTGCCCAGTTCTAGCTGTCCATACTATGATTATGATTGAAATCATCTTTGAACCCTGCCTGCATGCCCTCCTTTGTGAACAAAAAAAAAGTTGCACATGAGACCTTCGTTCAAACCATCAGCCTCTTGTTGCTCTCACTGTTGAATTAGTGGATATAGAAATATCTCGAATTGCTCATCAATCAAGTTTGGATTTCTCTCGGCAGGGTTGCTTTCGTTTTTTGTAAATGTCGTTTCAGAATCTATTGACCAGGTTTGATACCTCTGGGCCATTATTAAATCCTCAAGGAATGCAGCGGGAACATCGTATGACCATTCCTCTGGACTTGAAGCGAAAACTCAAACTTCTGTATACCCTTACGCCCCTGCCTGTCGGTCAGTCACACCATTAAGTTGCAAATCACGCCATTAGATTGGGCGCTGGAAGACTCGGCATCATGCCATGTCAGTTTTCTATGATGTCACTGTTCACCTAAACAAAGTGTCTACCGAGCATTTGCCTTAGGCCAGGAGATGTGATGTTTATATATGAGTCGTGGTCTACAAGCTCTAGCCTTCCAATGGTCAATAATATATAATAGCGTTTAGAGGTATATAATGCACTTTGTATATAATAGCGTTTGGATGTATTTTAAAACACTTTGTATATAATGTTTGGTGTATATACCACGCTATTGGGCTACCTCTAGAGTCTGAATTGAATAATAGTCATAATAATAAGTAGTACTTCCGTTGGTAGTTTAGTTTATGCCCTCACCTTCCTTCAGTCGACTACATGCACCGGTTGGTGGCAAATGCCATTGTGCGAAAAAAAAAAAACGATTCCTTTGAAGAGAACACATCAAATTTTTCTTCAGGATTATTGTGAATCTAAAGCTTGTCTACCATAGTATTGTTTTCATAAATCTGTTTTCAAAGTGACTAACATAGTTAACGCTCTTGCGTTTGACTGTGTTTAATATATTGTTAGAGGCCATATTACATTTTGATATCAGAATCAATTTTCTTTTAGCAGCAGAAGTATTTTTAGAGATCTTGGATTTTACAATGCATTCAATCATATCTATGGTGGAATAGTTCTGACTGGAAAGGAGAACTATCCTGAATGGTCCCGAATGATAAAACACACCCTCATTTTCAATGAGTTGTGGAAAGGAGTGTGTGTAGGAGAAGGAGACAATGACCCAGTACAACCTACCTTAGACAAAGAACTCGTCATTTGGTAAAACAAGAATAGAAAAGATTATGCATTAATCACAACATCTGTAAATGAGGAGGTGAGTCGCCATATTTCGTCATATTCAACTGCCTTTGAAGCCTTACAAAAGCTGAAAGAACTCTATGACTCACATTCTGCACTTAAAGTCATTCAACTCATGATTAAACTCTTCACTCTTAAACTGCAAAATAATTATCCTCTTTCTCTTACATCTGACGTAAAGTCTTTAATGCATGATATCAAATCCACTAAGGTTGAATTGGATATTCCTCTTATTACTTTTCTCAAGGCACTTTATCCTACTTACTCCAATTATCTTGAGTCATTACAAGCAAATGGAAATCTCAAAGATATAACCTTTGACTCTCTTGTGAAAAGGTTTGCTAAAAGAGAGAAAGCTTTTGGAAAGAAGACATCCCCTGAATCTTCTGAAGAGACTGTGTGCCTTGCTCATAAAGAAAAGAATCCTACTCAAGATTCTACAAGAGGAAGAGGTGGATGAAGAGGAAGAGGAACATATTTCAGAGGCAGGGGGGGGCAGACATTCTCAAGGAGAAAAGGCAGATTTACACTATATTCGCTGCAAAAGAAATGGATCACATGATGCCTCTACATGCAAGCTCCATGGGACAAAATTGAGCAGAAAAGAAACCAACAGAAAGGTAAAACTGATGATACAGACAAAGGTAAAGCACCTGAATCCGCTCACTATGTTGAGGCACAATGTAACATTGGAGTAATGAAGATTTGTTTAATACTTCACTTGCTTCCTGGAAAAATGATTGGCTACTTGATTCAAGAGCAACCTGTCACATGACTCATAGAAAAGATTTTTTTGAAGATTTCACTGACAATGTTGATGGAG
>APFE030393450.1:33013-45425 GCA_000404065.3 Pinus taeda
CGTCTGAAACTCCAACAACGGATGATGCTTTAAGTGATGTAATTGATAGAATTGGGAGACTCAATCTTGATTCACTCCCAACTGAATCAAAAGAGCAGCCTGGACCATCTCAGAAAGGTCCCCCAAAGTGGCTGACAAAGACACTTGAAAGTGTTCATCCTGATGAAATTGGAAAAACAGGAACCGGAAATGCAAATCGAAAAAATGGAGGTGATGTAGATGACTCTAATTCACCTATTGATATGGATGTTTCTTATGATTGTGAATTGAACTTGTCTACAGATTTTGAACCAACTTCCTTTAAAGAAGCTGCTTCTCATGATGCATGGAAAGAATCAATGCAAAAGGAGTATGATGCCCTCATAAAGAATGCATCTTGGAAGCTGGTTGATCCTCCATTAGGAACCAAACCAATTGGCTTCAAGTGGGTCTACAAGAACAAGTATAAAGCTGATGGCTCACTTGACAAGCACAAAGCTAGGCTTGTGGCAAAAGGTTTCGCACAGAAGGAAGGGGTTGATTATGAGGAGAATTTTGCCCCCATAGCAAAATGGGCTACCATTCAGACACTCTTTTCACTAGCAACTCAGAATGGTTGGAAAGTCCATCAAATGGATGTAAAAACTGCTTTCTTGAATGGAGATCTAAAAGGGAATGTTTTTATGTCCCAGCTTGAAGGATTTGCTGTGAAAGGACATGAACATAAAATATGCAAACTTGTGAAGTCCTTGTATGGCCTCAAACAAGCACCGCGAGCCTGGTATGAAAAGCTAACTGAGCATCTTCTGAAACTCAACTTCAATCATTTTGATCTTGATGATGCAACTTTATTTGTCAAGAAAGTTGGGAAAACAGTTGTATATCTTGTGGTATATGTAGATGATCTTTTAATGACAGGGAACAATGAAAGTTATATTGCATCCATAAAGAAAGAATTAGGAAAAAGTTTTGAAATGACTGATTTGGGCTATGTTCATTACTATCTTGGCATTAAAGTAACCCAACATCCAAAATCCATATTTCTTTCTCAAAAGAAATACATTGGAGATTTGTTAAACATATTTGGCATGACAGAGTGCAATCCTCTTTCTACTCCAATGGAACAAACTTAAAGCTCACATCTATTGAAGGAAAGGAATTTGAGGATGCAACAAAGTATAGACAGCTTGTAGGAAGTCTCAACTACCTAACTACTACAAGACCAGACATTTCATTTGCTGTTGGAATCCTCTCCAGGTTTATGCAAAAGCCTTGTGAGGGACATTGGTCTACTGCAAAAAGAGTTCTAAAGTACTTGAAGGGAACTCGAGACTTTGGAATCAAGTACACAAAGGTGGATGACTTCAGTTTGATCGGATACTCTGATTCAGACTTCGATGGAGACAAAGAAACTGGGGTATCTACTTCAGGATATGCTGTGAGTCTTGGATCAGGAGCTGTCTCCTGGAGATCATGCAAACAATTAGTTCCAGCAGATTCCACAACAAAAGCAGAATACATGGCAGTAGCTGAAGAAACAAAAGAAATTGTGTGGCTCAGGAAAATTCTTGAAGATTTGCAGGTAAAACAAGTACAATCAACTCCACTCATGATTGACAACACCTTTGCAATAAATTTGGTGAAGAACCCAAAGTTCCATGATCAAACAAAGCACATCAATACTAAATATCATCTGATCCGACATCATGTTGAGGCCAAAACAATCCATCTCCATAATTGTTCCACAAATGAGCAAATTGCAGACATCTTCACCAAAGCGCTTGGAAGAGAAAAGCTTGAAAGATTCAAAATAATGCTTGGACTCACCAACATCCCTTCAGATTAAGGGGGGGAATGTTGACACCTAATCCTCACGATTGGGTGAATTTATGTAAATAATTAATTAGGAACGTGAACAGTCATCAGGAGATGAACTAAACAGTCACACCCTTTTGTATATAACGATAACATACCTGATGGAATAAAATGAATCAATTTTTCTGCCTAATGGAGTTACTACCTGGCTTGACAAGGAATACCTTCAAAAGTTGACTACAATAGCACTCTACATTTAGGCAGCCTCATTTTGCACATTTTTACTAGTATTGGGAGATTTCACTTTTAATAGGGCAAATGAACTCCAAATTGAAAAATTCAAAATGTTTTGGAAAGTAAACTCAATAAGATTTCCAATGAGCTATAACATGCCCAATTTGGACACTGGAAAGGCATTCAAAATTCATCTGCAAAAAGGTGATGAGCATCAAGGAGGCGCTACGCATCAGAGGGTCGACGCTGCACATCAGGCAATTTTCTCCAATGTAAATTTACATTGGCACTGCGCATCAGAGAGGCACTGCGCATTGGGAAGGTGGTGCTGCACATTGGCCAGGGAGGTTCCAAAATCACTCAACTTCATCCTAAACTTTCCCAAATGCTGCAATTCACTCATTCAAGTAAGTTTTCATCAATCTTGAGCTGAAATTAGTCTTCTTCATGTTTTCTTCATGAGTTTTGCTTCTTAAAATCAAAACCATAGCTTGCCTTCATACATTTTCATCTCATTGCTAAATTTTCATTGCATTACAAAAACAACATCTTTTTCCCCTTTTCCACACTTCATTGCCCTAAATCTACCCACTAATTCCATTTTTCCCTTTCACTATTCCCCTAAGAAACTATTTCCCTTCATCAAACCCTAACCCCTCATAAGTCAAAACCCTAATTTGCTAAACCTGTCCCTTCATTCCCCTAATCCATTTCACATTTGAAAAATCTCTTCATAATCATCTTCTTTGTCCCCACCCATTGTCATTGTTCACTATACCATCATCACATTACATCATTAAGACAAGCATAATGGAAAGAAGTAGTGAGTATGATTTTGAAGAGGACACACTTAGTGATAGCTCAAGAGAAAGAAATTTGCAGCAAAGGAAGCCTCACAAAGGTGGAAAAATTATCAAGGAGGAACCTATCAACATGATTGAACTTCTTGCTTTCCCATTAGCCATCACATGTTTCAGACATCAGCCGTGTTCTGATTTTTGTGAAATGGTAGAGTAGCATCTGGTTCCCTTGACTCCAGTTGAACGAGAAGTGGTTAATGAGAGAGAAATATGGCTTGAGAGGGTAAATATCTAGCTTGAGGGTCTTCTAAAGAAAGCCAATAGAGACAACAAGATGCTAAGGCATATGGCACATCATTATTTGATCTAGAATAGAATATGCAACAAGAGGATCAAGCACCTTAAGGCAAGATTAAGGAGCGACTTAAGAAGCAAAAAGAGGGGTGAAAAACTTGAGATCATGGCTGATGTTACACTTGCCGAAAAAAGTAGCCAATGAAGTACATTTGAGCCAAAACTGGGCAGATTTTGGAAAAGCATTGTAAATTTTGATTTTTTGAATTAGGCAACACAGGAAATTTCATCTGATGCGTAGCACCACTGGCGCTGCGCATTGAGTTGGTTGGGAATTTTGAAAAATGGCTTGTAGTTTTGGATTCCTAATGAAAAAATACTAAAACCCAAAATGTTTCATGAATTTTGGAGGAGACTTGGGTCACCTAAATGGAAACAAAACCCAAAAAATGCCCTCTCTACCACTTTTTGGACCCACGGGAAGCAGTCTTGGGAGAAGTGATTTTTGAAGGGGCAAATGGACTTCAAATCCAAAAAATCTAGTTGTCCTAGTAAGTAGATAGACAGATCTTTCCAACAAGCCATCTTGGATCTAATTTGGTGAAGGGGAAGGCCTTCAAACTCAACCTTGAATTGGTGTTGCGCATCAGGCAAAATTTTGCCAATTTTGCTCAAAAACTCAAATTATCGCCTAGTTTTCTACTAGTTTGACTTTTTCTTCTCTCATGGTCAAATTAATGATGTAATATGATGTAAATTGATGTACTTGTTTTAAAAATGATGAAAAATGACCTAAGGAGGTAGATACATTAGTTTTAGGTGGTTTTGAGTTGAATGAATCAGTTTCCATAGATTTAGAGGCAAGTTGTTCCACTGCCTATTTTTCACTTCCTAGTTTAGGTCATGTTGAAACATCTCCTTGACTCATGGATTCGACCCCTAATGGCTATCATAGGTGGTTTGATGCCTATATCTTGTACTTTCTTAGTCTTTTGTCAAGGTTGGACTCCTGTGGATGCATTGAGCTACTGTTACACAGTAATTTGTCACTGTCTCCCTGTCAGTCTTCCTATTGTGTCATGAGACCAAATTAATCATGCTCATGCTCTCTAATGTGTCCAAATGACCCACTTTGCCAAAGTTTCCTCTATCATCACGACTGTTGTAAAAATAAACGCGCTGATGAGCGCTCCCAAACAGAGTCAATGCGCTGCCAGCGCGGAAGCACACGACTTTCCCGCGCTGGTCGAATTTCATGTGATAGCGCGCTGTGTCTTCATATCTGATCGCGCTGATATGATTTTATTTGTTATTCACCAACGATGACAGTGCTCCAGTTCAGTTATGTACCCACGATGATCCAGTTTGGGCGAGTTTTTTTTAACAGCCGGCCTTCCAGATGACTCCATACCTGGTTGTTGGCCTTGTAAATGTCGCCCTCCCTTCTCTGGCATGTTTGTTTCATCATTTGAGCCACCTTCCTTGGAGATAAGCTCATCCTCACACCATTCATGGAGACTCCTTCTCCTATTTAAACCTCCACCATTGCCATGAGCTGCTAGTTTGGCATTGATTGTGTTTAGAGCATTGCTGATAGTGTGTAAGCTTGATAGGAAACTGGTGTGATAAGTGTGGGATTGCTATAGTGCTTAAGGAAGGTTGTGAAGTGTTTCCATCTTGTGTAAACTTGTGTGAGAGAAAGAGTTGTCTTGGGATATCTACTTTCAAGGGTGAATGCTTAAAGGACTTGCTCGCTGGACCCAACCAAAGGAGGATTTGACGTCAGAACTTGGTTGTATTCTCTTTTGTTTTATCAATAATAATAGGCGACTATCATTATGGTTCCACTCATGTGTCTTTATTACGATGTTTGAGTTGTATCTTTTCTGACTGGTACATAGTTGCATTTCTCGGATTTTATGCTTGTATTTGTCTTGTCCTTTGCTTGTGCAGGTGTATGTTCATGAAGATCATGAGGATTGTGACCAGCTAAAGTGAAAGAACGGAAGCAACAACCCTTCTATGAATATAAGCGTTGGATTCAAGGTAGGCTCTCATCTTGGCCTTTATTTTGCAATTAGGAACCTGTGTGTTAGCGTTTCTTGATTGTTGCTAGACCTCAGTTAGGCTAGAGGGATCGCCTTTGTTCGCAGAGGGGATTTACCTACACAACAATTTGGCGACCTCAATTTGGAGAGGCAGACTATTTTTGTGGAGGACTGGCCATATGCTGGCACTCTTGGAAGTATACTCCCCATGCCACTAGTCGACCGCCACCTCCTTGTGGCATGACTTGGCCCCATCGTGTGGCCCTCGTCTCTTGATGGCCCCTAGGTGGGCCGAAGACCATATCCTGTAGTTGTAATGACGGTACCCGATCCAGCATGAGTGGGAGTAAGATCGACCCATAACCAAATTGCTTCGACTCACCTCGATGACAGTTGGTCAATTGTCTCTTCATGCTTGTTATTACTGCTGCTGCCCAGTTGAATATGGTAGGGTTTAAGCATTCGAGAGCCAATCGGAGATGGGCCTTCGAGGCCTTGTGATTGGCCAAGGAGCCCGCTGCCCAAGTCACCATGAAGAGTATAGTCTGAAGGATGATGTCCTCCACCGTAGGAATTTCCACCTTCCCACTCCGTGTCTTGCGTGCCTGTGGGCACACCTGGGCCATCAGCATGTCTAGAGTATCACCGCCGGGTCACTGCCCCTCCAGAATAGGCATCTCACCTTGACGTGACAACCTGGTCAAGAAATAAATATCACTATAATCGAAATCGATATCGTGGCCTCGGATCACAAATTTCCCATCAGTGGGATTCCAGGCCCTGATTAAGAACTCCAAAAGGTCAGGTTGTGCTCGCAGGCACAGGGTTAGGAAGAATTTGAGCAACCCGCATGCTCGCATTGCATTTCGGCACCCAGCATCGGAAAAAGCCGTTATATCCTCGTTATCATGAGCGCGTTCTTACCAATGAACGTCATTGTACCCTGCATAGTCAAAAAATTTCATTAGGGCCCTGTTCATAAAATTTCATACGTCCATTTGTCAAAAATTTTGTTGCGCGACGTCAGCGCGACTGTTTTTAAAATAGTCGGGCTGATAATGGCGCCCTGTGGTAATTTTTACCAGGTCAGCGCGGAAACACATCACTCTTTCGTGCTGATCTGGGAGTGGCCAGTGGAAAATTTCTTGATCAGCGTGGACCGGATAGGGAAATCCGCACTTACCGAGAGTGGAATGGACTTCAAAAAATCCGCCCAAACCACCACTACCCACCGTTAAAATGCAGTAAAAATACTTCAAAATGGATCGTAAGGGAAGATGAACCTACCTGGTATAGGCTACAGGATCTTTGGTGCACGTACGGGGTGGAATTTGGCTCGTCAACCTCACAGCTCCAAGTCGTTCTCCAAAGCTCAAATGGTAACAATGGTAAAAAAATTGGTTTACCCTCCTATTTATGGTAAATTTTGAAAAATTAAATATCCATATGGGTTCTTTTGATGGTTTTCACCACATGCTTGGTTCCAATATAGTTTTACTATGTTTTTATGCATGTCGTCTATATTATTTCGAACAGGTTTACGCGTGCGGTGTTCCTTGTGCAGATTATCATGCTGGTGGAATTACGACGGTTCTATACGCACTTGGCTCCAAAACGTCGGCTTTAAGCTCTTTTTCGACGTGAAATAAGAAAAGATACCAAAGTCTCCCTTTCGAATCGTTAAAAGAAATGAGAGGCGGTCGTCTTTAAAGCTATTTTTTCGACCGTTTAAACTTAAAAAGATCGCCAGATTTTTGTCGTTTCAAATTCATTAATAGTCATGCAACGTGGTTTTGATCGCTTTTTTACTTTTTTGGGTCAAAGTCACTACTCACGAAAATTACTCCTCGGTTGTAATGGCTGGGCGGTTCTTTCAAGAACAGTTTTATACTTTTTCGGGCTCAAGAGACACAACTTTACAAAAAAGGACACCCCTGGAGTGTCCTTTTCGATGTCTTTTCAAACTCTCTAAATATGAAAAGACGTCGAGTTTTTCCTTTGTCAGGCTCATTAAAACTTTAATGACATCAGGTTTCATCGTGATGACGCCTCTCAAGCATATGCTATCCCCATCAAGCTTGCCATCCAAAAATAACCGGGGTACTTGCCAGAAATGGTGGGGGAATAAAGGAACCGTAATCATCGTCGTGTCGGCAGTATGTCGCTCTTGAACATGGCACTTGTTTGCATTTCGTGTCTGGGTGGGGACATCTCATCTTGTTTCACACTTGCCTCCGTGAGTTTGGGTTATCCTGTTTGACCATTCATCTACTCATTGCCTTATCACTATGACCCCTGATCATTTGACATCAAATACTGCCAAATCCGCTGTCGTGCCGCTGATATGTTCAAGAGAAGTTGACCTCTGCAGAATACTCAACCTCCCTCTGATATCTCGCCCAAAACAATTTATCCCTCTCTATCTCATGTCGATGATGTGGGAAACATTATGGCCCACCTTCGATCAAGGTCACTTCCTGTCGACTTCAGTTCATTATCCAGGAAGTTGACCTAGAGACTCCCTTCAGGTGCCTTAGAGCTTGCATGTCTCAATGGCAGGTTCTTCGTGTTCGATGCAAGGTTTTCATCATTGGCCTCCGATCGAATGATTCTACGAGTGTTTGACGCCGACTCACTGATTCGCATGCCGTGGATTGTACCTATAGTACCTTGAGGACCATTGTCATTATTGGTGGTACCTCTCGCGTCTGTTAACAGTTTTCATCATTGACTGGTAATCAGAAGATGTTCTCGCATGTTCGACTTCGACTCCTATATTTGCATGCTTGAACTTGTACTTTGTTTGGGTTGAGTTGGAGCGCAAGACCCTGGATTTTGTATATAGCAATCTGGGCTGCATTTTGTGGATTATTATAATCACTACATGACTCATTCATTGGATGGCTACGACCATGCCTGAGCCCATTCATTGATCCTCATCGGATGGTTGCGTCCATACCTGGGATCCAGATTTTTATGTACTCTGTTATGGATGGCTGCGCCCATACCATGTACATCATGTATTTGAGCTATCAATTGTACTACGTGCAGGTTCTTCTTGGTGGCGTTCCAGTTCGGCTAGTTCTATAAAGCATTTCACCCCTCCCACTCTCTCAGGCTTCATGCTTTAGGGGGCATCTGTTACACAGTAATTTGTCACTATCTCCCTGTCAGTCTTCCTACTGTGTCATGAGACCAAATTAATCATGCTCATGCTCTCTAATGTGTCCAAATGACCCACTTTGCCAAAGTTTCCTCTATCATCGCGACTGTTGTAAAAATAAATGCGCTGATGAGCGCTCCCAAACAGATTCAATGCGCTGCTAGCGTGGAAGCACACGACTTTCCCGCGCTGGTCGAATTTCATGTGACAACGCGCTGTGTCTTCATATCTGATCGCGCTGATATGATTTTCTTTGTTATTCAACAGCGATGACAACGCTCCAGTTCAGTTATGTACCCGTGATGATCCAGTTTGGGCGAGTTTGTTCTAACAGCCGGCCTTCTAGATGAATCCATACCTGGTTGTTGGCCTTGTAAATGTCACCCTCCCTTTTCTGGCATGTTTGTTTCATCATTTGAGCCACCTTCCTTGGAGATAAGCTCATCCTCACACCATTCATGGAGACCCCTTCTCCTATTTAAACCTCCACCATTGCCATGAGCTGCTAGTTTGGAATTGATTGTGTTTAGAGCATTGTTGATAGTGTGTAAGCTTGATAGGCAACTGGTGTGATAAGTGTGGGATTGCTATAGTGATTAAGGAAGGTTGTGAAGTGTTTCCATCTTGTGTAAACTTGTGTGAGAGAAAGAGTTGTCTTGGGATATCTACTTTCAAGGGTGAATGCTTGAAGGACTTGTTGGCTGGACCCAACCAAAGGAGGATTTGACGTCAGAACTTGGTTGTATTCTCTTTTGTTTTATCAATAATAATAGACGACTATCATCATGGTTCCACTCATGTGTCTTTATTAAGATGTTTCAGTTGTATCTTTTCTGACTGGTACATAGTTGCATTTCCCGTATTTTATGCTTGTATTTGTCTTGTCATTTGCTTGTGCAGGTGTATGTTCATGGAGATCGTGAGGATTGCGACCAGCTGAAGCGAAAGAACGGAAGAGACAACCCTTCTACGAATATAAGTGTTGGATTCGAGGTAGGCTCTCATCTTGGCCTTTATTTTGCAATTAGGAACCTGCGTGTTAGCGTTGCTTGATTGTTGCTAGACCTCAGTTAGGCTAGAGGGATCGCCTTTGTCAACAGAGGGGATTTACCTACACAACAGCTACTTTGTACATCACTTCTGCAATTTGGCAAGGAAATGAACCAGGGTTTTGCAAAATTTTGTGGGATTCTTGTGGTAATGTGAATTAACATTGTTTTCTCCTATGTTATTTCAGTTTATCTTATGTGTATATTTTCCATCATCTCTCTTTTTCTGCATAACTAAATGAATCAAGATTAAAGGGTGGAATCCGTTAGTGTTTCAGTGCTCTGGCTTGGGGTTTATTTAGTTTTGAATGTTTTCTACTATTTGAAGAGGACTCATGAAAATTGCATGCCCTCTCTAACTCCTCACTAGTCATTATACTCATCATCACATTCATTTCAAAGTGCTAAAACACTTTCCTACTTTGCCCCACATAAACCTCTGCAAATCTGGGTTGATTTCCCGGACACAAAGCTGCCTTCCCCATCTGATCCAGCAACCAATCAATAAAATCAATCAAATTCCTCTGAGAAAACATACCTAGCCTAAAATTAGTATTCATATCAATCATCTCAAGCCTTCCTTGATATATTTTCATTGAGATTGACAAGGAGATAGCCCTCTCCCGACCTGGTAGGGCTAGCTACCAGGTTAAGCGTGGTTTGATGTTACCCTAGACCTACCTTTCTCAGCCTGAGGTAAATTTAGGCCCTAACAAACTCCAAGGGGGTTCCTTTTTCATTTTTAACAAAGCTCGAAAAGAGATAAAAGTGTGCTTTGTGGTCAAAAGTACAACTTACAATTGAGCACGTTGAATTTTGCAAATCAGTTGTAAAACCTGCTCAAAACATCACCAAATGGATTAAAAATATCTGTTTCACAGGCAAAAATAGGAAAATACTAATGCTTAGTCGATTAATTAACATGAAATAAACAAAAAATAAGTTTTTACCATAAAATTTTACCGTTTGGAACTTACCATCCAGTTTTGTGCTCTGAGCTCAGTTTTTACCTCAAACTTCACTAGCTGATTGCGAAAGATTTTGTGGACCATTTCTCAAGTTGTTCGAACCAGGTAGGAACTAAACCTCTCTATTTTCCTTTCAATTCATTATTTTTTCATTTCATGCAAATTTTAGGGTTTTTTGGGGCCCCTAGGGTTTCATTTTTTTTCCCTGGGATCAATGCAGGCTTTCACATTTAAAATTGCTCTAAAGAGCACCCAGATAGAAGGCTAGATGTTCTCCAATGCATTGTCTCCATGCCTGGGCTGCGCTAGGTGAGTTTCCCAAGTTTGTTTTAGTTGTTAGTTCCAAAATTTGTCCTGTTTTTTGCATGGAAAGGATCCTAATTTAGCTTATGATTGTGTTTCAGGCTTTCATTGGATCAAAATGTCAATTACATGGCGAGAAAGAGACCATGAAGAAAAAGACATGGTTGCCCTAAACAATCCAGGTACAGTTGAGGCCCTCAGGAATTGCAGGTTACTCATATACTTTAAGCTGTCCAGAATGAGGCAACAAATAGAACTATTGCATTTCCTTGTTCGTGAATGGGATCCGATAGATCAGACATTTCACATTAGGGACAAGATGGTCCCTATTACTATTGAGGATATTTACTTTCTTACCAAACTGTCGAGGCGAGGTGCCCCCATCTCACTTTCTGGATTTTCCCATGGAGGTGAATCGGTGAGAGATTACATCAAATAGTTTTGTTGGCCAGGTACATAACCTAGCAAGGATGGGAAAATAAATATCAAGGATGTAAGTGATTTTAATTTAAGAACAATCCTCTTCATGATCACAAAATTGGTTGGCAGTGTGACACTACATCTGGTGAATAGATCGTATATGCAGCGTGCACTGGAGTGTCTAAAGCCAAAAGTTTTCAATTGGTGTGAGGTTGTACTTTCACTATTGAAAGAACAACTGACTAAGGTAAAAGGCAGTAAGACAAAGAATTTCTACTATGGTTTGATCTTAATTGTTTTTTCCTTAGAGAAAACCCCATTGATGCAACCACAACATGTATCACTGGGTGTGGCTAGTCCTAGAGATCCACGTATGTAGAGGTGGGTTCAATTGATGGCTCGACATGCTGGTCAGTCAACAATCATTTTCTCCCCTGCATTTTTCAGTTGGCTTGAGTGACAACATGTTGTTATCGAGAAGCATCCATACTCAGGGATGGATTATCATGGAGATCGAGATTTGATTCTACCAGTTGGAGCACAATGGGGTGCTATGGGAAAGTTGTTTGACTAAAGTGTTTTTTGATTTTTCAAGTTTCTACATGTTTTTGGTGTTTTTTAATGTTTCCAAGACTAAACTAAAATTACTCTTATGCATATAGATGTGGGTATTGTTTGACTTGTGGTATACCAACAAGTTGCAGGTGGGTCAGCGCAGAGAAACATCGGGAGAGCAGTTCTCCAGGACTTGTATTTGGCCGAGACCTTAGCAGAGTTACAGGATCACATAGAGGGATTAACCCTTGGTATTCTATATATCCAGATCGAGGAGTTACCTATAAGGCTAAAACGCCACACTATTTGTGTTCCTAACAGTTGGGCTAGGCTTTTGCGCATGATAGCACAAGCTGTGACCTATTACCATGAGCACCACTAGATCTACTTAGGATATTTTGTATAGCTTTTGGAGTTTTCGGGTTAGATGACCAAATGTGTCTTGGGCGCAAATTTTGTAAAAGCTTTTAAAACACATACCTATGTTAATTTCAGAGTTTTTAATGGTTATATGCAATCCTATTCAACTGATGATGTGAATTGAAAATATTACTTTTACATGTGTTGCAAATGTCTATTTAACACATAATTTGCTAGTGTTAGTGTCAGTCTTTCCAGCCTTCCTCCAGTGATCAAACATTCTCTTACAAAGTTATTTTGAAGTGTCAAGGTCAAATTTTGTCATTTCAAAGAGTTTTCAAGCAAAATTTGGTCACTAGGCATTAGGTCTAGGGTTTGCTTTCACTCCTTCTAAAGTTGTCCAAATGGCGGTCTATGTCATCAT